>JAYMTT010000857.1:0-11199 GCA_036898025.1 Hypseocharis bilobata
CACGTGCCCCCACTGAACTTTTAGAAATTCAAATTATACCCCAAAATTATGATGAGTTTTTATACTTTTGACCCCACAAAATATAAATATTTTTAAATGCACTCTTTATTTCAATTCAAATTATATTTTTGCCCCTACTAAGCACCAATTGAAATTTTAATTAATTTCTCATTTTCTAAGGATTTCGATAATAAATTTTTTTTTATTTCGATTGTACTTTAAAAAAGTACATATACAACACAAATTCTCTTTAAAAATAGTATTTGCAATGCCTATGTTAATTATTTTACATGTAATATAAAGTACTACATGTATGAAGAAAAAATTCACATTAGCGATGTTAGATGAAAGTTGCCTTTTATATTTTTGTCCTTTTTGATGGATTAGAAATTTTTTTCTTTCTGATTTTATGTTTTTATATTACTCAATTATATATACTTACATCAATATATATATATATGTATTATAATAGTATTTACTTGATCTTTGTCTCTACTAAATTATATTTCTAGATTTGTCCCTGCATTCAAGATTAAAATAGATAGAACAAAAACTATTTTTTTTCAAAAAAAAGAAAGAAAGAAAAAAGATTAAACCTTGTTTTCTATAAGAAGATTTTTCTTTAGGCATTTTTGACATACTTCAAATGTTTTCTATAATTGTTGTTGAAATATTTGATGCATTATTTAAATTTTTTGAAAACCTTACTAGGGAGGGAGCGACACTTCACACTGATCACCGCTCACACTAGGTGGTTTGGTCCTTGAATCAATGCAGCAAGGCGATTCTCAGCCGGTTTTTTACATGGCCACAACGAGGGGTCTGGTCTGGTGGTGCTGTTTGTGAGGAAGAAGGAAAAAGGTAAAATAAAGTTTAGGCAAAAAGAAATTTTTGTGGGTCCCACTTTTTGAGAAAAAAAGAAGATACTTTTACAAAGTGTATATGTTGTTATTACTGATCAAATGTATATTTTTACAAATATTGTATAGATTTAAAATTATTTATATTAAGGTGTATATTTTGAAAAAAAAACTCTCAACATGGCTATTTTTGTTAATAGAAAAAGAAAAACAACGCCTATAAAGTCTTCGTCAAGTTGAAATTGAGGTTATGAAATTTGATGATTCAAAGTTCCGTATCATATTTAGTTGCAATAATATTTTCCACCTTAACATGTAACATAAAGAAAAAAAAGAAAAGTAGCATATATTTTCCAACAAGAAAAATACTACTTACTAAGTCTTTTTCTAGTTAAAATATAGAGCCAACTTGGTCCCTTTTTAAATACTGAGCAAACCAGTCTTACAAAGAAATCAAGAATACTAAATACCAAAAGCTCAATTATTGGATTATTATGGGCAAAAATTATCGACAAATTGGCTTCATTTTTGATCTATATTTTTTTATTGGGTAGTAAATAAATAACTGGCCTCTGGCTAGGAACAAGCCAAGAAATCCCTCCGAAAGCAACAGAAACTTCAACAAACAGTTGTTTTCTCTTTCCAGACAACATTCACAGTATCATATTACAACTTCCAAATTCATTGACTTGGTGAACGAAAATGAAATTCTGAGAGATGGGTAATTAAGGCAAGGTCGCTCCAAATTTTTTGGCTGCAATATCTGCTTTCAGTTTCAGTTTGACATCACTTTGCTTTGCTTCTGCTCAACTTTTTGCTCATTTTTAGCGGCACGAGAGCTGTATTGTTGGAAATTTTGGTTTTTCAGAGGGAGAAAATGACGGGTTTTCCTTTTCATCTTCAGTTCTGGTTCGACGGAAGCTCAGAATGTATGAGATTGTGAAAGGTATGCTTTTTGTTGCTTCTGAATTGATAACTGTATGCATAACTTTCTGGGTTTTCCATGTTCATGAAACTTTTTGTTTCCTTCCTATTCCTCTGTGTGTGTATCCATCTGGGTTTTTGAAAATGAAAATCTTTCTACACTGAGCATAATTGAATTCTGGGTTCAAAATTGAGCAACTACTCTTTAGCTTTATATGGGTTTTTCTGGGTTTTTGGGGAAGGGGAGGAAATAGACTGTGATCAGGGTCAACTCTTCATTTTTTGCTTTCTATGCATTTCTTGTCTTCTTTCTTGGCATGATTGGTTTTAAGTATGTAGTTTGTGGGGTTTTCACTTAGCTTCAGTATGCAATTTAGATTTCATGGGGTTTCCTATATTTCCTCACTATTGATCATGTCAAGATGGAATTAATGTGAGATGGTGGAAAAACAAGTTCATAACAATTCCCCGTTTGTTTCCCATATGATATTATCAAGACTTGATATGCTACAGATTCCCGCAAAGTTGTTTCGATTTTTGATCATGTGGGTAGGGCTAATTGTGTCATTATGTTGTCCATCTTGGTGGCACAGAGTATTCTGCGTTACAGAGAAGTGGCATAGAGTAATGGAGGAAAAAGAGATTATTGAAGCAGCAACGATACTTGCACTGCCACCACCCCCTTCTTTAACTGTTGCAGTGGCCATTAATGGAAATAGGAAAAGCAAATATGTTGTCGGTTGGGCATTGAAGAAGTTTATTCCCAAAGGAAATGTTGTCTTCAAGTTGTTATATGTCCGCCCAAGGATAACTGCAGTGCCTACACCAAGTAAGTTCTGTCTGCTTGGAATTATTTGTTCAGGGAAAACAGAAAAGCTTATGCCTCAAGCAGTACTTGAGATTGTCTGACATATGTTGCAACTTAATTTGGTTAAGAAAGAGCCAGCGTTATAAACTCCTAGCATTTATACTTGCATATGTTGTGCCTGCATTAAAACTGTAATTGCGAGCAGCATGTCAAGGACTTTGTTTTCCTAACTGCAACCTAGAAAATTAAGTTTGTTATATTTATGAAAGAAATGGACAACTAAAGTCAGATTTGTCTTTTCTTACATTGTTGTTCTAGCAGTGGGAAACTCAGTTCCTCTTTCACAAGTAAGAGATGATGTAGTAGCTGCTTATAGGAAAGAGGTCGAGTGGCAGACAACTGAAATGCTTCTTCCTTATAGGAAGTTGTGTGTGCAGAAAAAGGTTAAGTTTAATTTCTTGCTTGTTGAAATTTGTTCTTGAGTCGAACCAAAGAAACAAAAAATTAAGATTCTTTTGATTCTGTATATAGGTGCAAGTAGATGTTGCAGTGGTTGAATCAGATGACGTGCCAAACTCCATAGCACAGGAAGTTACAAAGTGTTCTATCAACAAGCTTGTTATTGGAGCTCCATCTCGTGGTGTCTTTACAAGGTACTTATGCAGTGCACTGGTTATACGTTGCAACAATTATGCTGGCCCCTAATGATGCTTTCGTTATATCCATCTGCGTCTCACAACAGTCTTCTCCTGCCTACTAGCATAATGATGATGATGATGGTGACTTGTATGAGATCTTCGTTGGTGCTTGATTTGAAATCTAACCAAGCCTTAAAAGGATGTTTAGTAGAAAAATTGTGTTTGAAAGTACCACAAAATCAAGTGGCTCCACTGCTCTACCTACAATTTGAGGGTCTATTTATATTATTTCTTCATCATCTCTTCTTGTTTATATCCATTTACATCATGGATGTTCTTACTAACAAGATAATGCTTGTAGGAAACTTAAAAGACACAGTATGTCACAAAGAATCTCAGTATGCGCTCCAAGCTTTTGTACAGTTTATGCTGTTTCAAAAGGAAAATTGTCATCCCTTCGTCCATCAGATTTAGAGACAATTGGAAGCACCAAAGATGACAGTAGTGACACAAGTTCTATCAATAGTTCATCAAGTTGTACTTCCAGCTGGCAAACAGGTAACTGTACCTTATTTGATGTCTGTGCTAATCTATATGATGAATGGGTGTAAAAAAGGATGATATGCTTTGTTAAATATGCAAAGATTTATGGTTCTCATGGATTGCAATCTTGGGTTGTAGCATCTGATGACACTCAACAGAACAGTGCTACTAAGTGAACTTATTTTCAATTATTCCAATGGTCATTAAATATACATATTTGATGATTGAACTGCCTACCATGTGTTTCAGTTTAGTGACTTAGAACTCCAGAGATGCCACTGGCTAGCATAGTGCAGCAGGGTCCTGCAATCCAGGCTTTAACTTATGCTTTAAAAAAAAATTTGTGCATAGAAAAGATGAAATATACTGAAATACTCCTAAAAAAGTAATACATGCATGATTGCATTCAATTCTATTTGTCCTAACTAAACACAAGTAATGTTCCCATTACATTTCTGCTGTTCTTCAATTTTATGATTTTTCTATATGATTGTGCTATTGTAAGACTTCACTTATTCATGCCAAAGCCAAACTAATTTAGAATTAAGGGCAGCAGATAAATAATGCTATAACTGTAAATTAGATGCTCTCTCTCTCTTTGCGTGCACTCACTTTTTTTGTGTTGTACAAACATAAATAATGCTATCTGTAATCTAGATGTTGTCTCACTCTGTGTGTGTGTTGTAATCTTCATGATGTTAGACATAAGTAATTGCCAGGCTTCAGTAGATTATCAGTAATTATTGAGATGGATTTGGAGATTATACTCTCCAAGTTAATAATTTATACAGAAAATAGTGTAAGCTGTTAGAATTTGTGACTCATCTCTTCTCCTGTTTCTGAAATGCACAGACCAGAGCTCGGTTGCTTCATACTCACATTTCCGTTCACCTTCCCTACCAATGCAGCGATTTCAAGCTCTCTCTACTATGAACCACCCCCTTCTTCATACAAGAACAAGTTCTATTGCATCCAACCATTCGAGGTGCCAGTCTCTGGATATTGAGGATGGGAAGGGTGCTATGAGTTCTTGTCCCAGTGATACATATATTGGACATGCATTAAGTCAAAGTTCTAGTTACAGAAGCTTGTCGACCGATACACAATCATGGGTTTCTGATCAAGCATCCACCTCAGATGTGCTCACAGATTATTCATCTGAAAGCCAGGTAGCTTTTTCACTTTCTTTTTACTATGTACTTGGAGAAGACATTGAGGGCATATTTTGAATTGCAGATAAGTTGCTTATCTGGAAATGCTTATCTGCTTGCAGTTGATTTCTCCTAAGCTTCTTTTTGGAGGTCCCAATTTGTTGTTACTTATGAATTCCCAGATTGCTGGGAATGTTTATTTGTAAGTGTTTTTTGATGCGTGAATGGTTTGTGGTAATTTTCAAAGCAAAATCCACCTTGATAATGTACCTTATAGAATGGAGTTTATCTTAATCATTCAAAATCAAGCCAACAAGAAATAGTTGCATCAACCAACTATTTGACAGATTGGTTCTTGCACCAAATATGTATTATCTTTGATTTCAGTATTGGAACGTTATCATGACACTTGTATGCACCACTGAAGTATTATTTTGATTTCTGATCATCTTCAGGTAAATATCAACTTTGAACTAGAAAAGCTGAGGATTGAACTCAGGCATGTTCGAGGAATGTACGCTGTAGCTCAAAGTGAAACAATTGATGCTGCTCGAAAGGTTAGCATCGATAGCCTTGTCTTTTCCGGATATGTTTTCTGTAGGATATTGAACTATGAATGGATTCAGTAAATGGTGATTTTAGTTATAATTCTTTAATTCATCCCTTTTCTCTTTCCTATCTCTTTGCTTTCTTCCTTTCAAATTATTATATCAGACAAGAAAAAAAAGGGGAAAATTTTAGCTTGCTGAGCACCTCCTGAAAGAAAACAGCAAAGTTTTCATTTACATAAATAATTTTGCAAAACCATAAGGAACCAAAATGACTTATAGATACTATTAATCATTCTTAACTTAGAGCAATGTGTCCCACATAACGGCTTCTGATTTTGCGCCTTCTATTTGGCTTGCCTGAGAGAAATGTTATTGAGAAAGAGAGGAAAGTGAAACCCGCAGACTTCCTGCAATCACTCTAAATTATTCGTAATTACTAGCTCTTTTATTTTCGTACTTTTACTTCTGAAGGAGGAGAAATTCTTTTATATTACCTACCTGCAAGACTTCTATATAACTTCTACAGTCATTCCCAAAATTTATATTGTTACTAATTAATAATCAGTCAAATGGTATTGGACTATTGGCAACTGATTACTTGAATGTCACTATATATTGACTGATAAAAAATTGTTGGTATATTCTAATTTAAAAGGGAAGTTGTTATCATGATAAAATTAAATAAAAACCTTCAATAATTATTATTTGATTCAGGGGCACATGTCCTACTATAAGTCAATTTTCTCCTGTGGCCCTTTGCAAATAGAGTAACACACATCTATATTGCTTTTTAGCAGCTGAACAACTTAAATAGCCGTCGGTTAGAGGAAGCTGTGAAATTAAAGGAGATGCAGTTAAGGGAAGAGCAAGCATATGAATTGGCAAAACAAGAGAAGGAAAATTATGAAGCTGCTAAAATGAAAGCTGAGTGTGCAATGGAATGTGCTGAAAGAGAAGCTTCTGAAAGAAGAGAGGTGGAGATGCAAGCTCTGCGTGATGCCAAAGAAAAAGAAAAGCTTGAAACTGCCCTAGTAGGTTTCATGCAGCAATACCAGAAATTCTCATGGGAGGAGATTGTGTCTGCCACCTCATCATTCTCTGAAAATCTTAGGATTGGAAAGGGAGCATATGGCACTGTCTATAAGTGTAGTTTGCATCATACAACTGCAGCCGTGAAAGTTCTCCATTCGAAAGAGGGTCACGAATCTAAGCAATTCCAGCAGGAGGTATGAAAGTTTCTAGAGTAAATTAATGAATCCTCAGGCCTTTATTTATATTTGCTCTTAAAATAATCAAGTGCTATTTGGGGCATGGGAGGTCAGTCTTTGTACTTCCTCATTGCCAAAGCCAAATTGCACAGCTTCTACTCTTAAATTTTGAATGATGAGTCCTAGTCTCCTAGCTGTTCAGTTAACTAAAACATCTTAGATGTTAATCTTCATCTAGAGATATATGTTTATTTCAATGTTGAATACTTGAACTCAGTTTAGCTTGGCTAGTTTAATTGTTCACTTCTTGTCTGGTTTACAAGATACATGTTTGTATATCTGTGCTTATGGAAGTACTTTAGTAACTTTCTTCTCTTTTCTCTTCTTATGTGAATGGTAGGTACAACCCTTTGTAACTTTCAGTTCATATTTATTACTCATGGGTACCCCACCCAAACTTTTGAAATGAATATTTATTGATAATTCCTTCTGGTTTCCAGCTTGAAATCTTGAGTAAAATTCGTCATCCACATTTGCTTCTCCTTCTTGGAGCATGTCTGGAACATGGTTGCCTAGTATATGAGTACATGGAGAATGGTAGCCTGGAGGACAGATTGTTCCGGAAAAACAATACACCTCCCATCCCATGGTTCAAAAGGTACCAGATTGCTTGGGAGATAGCCTCTGCTCTCGTCTTTCTTCACAACTCAAAGCCAAACCATATCATTCATCGTGATTTGAAACCAGCTAACATCTTGCTTGATCATAACCTTGTGAGCAAGATTGGCGATGTTGGCCTGTCTACGATGGATCCCTCTACATCCACTGTGTACAGAGACACAGGCCCTGTTGGAACTCTTTGTTATATAGATCCTGAGTACCAAAGGAGTGGGTTAATCTCTCCCAAATCTGATGTTTATGCTTTTGGGATGGTAATTTTGCAGTTGCTTACTGCAAAACCAGCGGTTGCACTCGCCCATAAGGTGGAGATAGCAATCAGTAATGATAATTTGATTGAGATATTGGACCCAGAAGCCGGGGAATGGCCGACTAAAGAAACTAAGGAATTGGCTATGCTGGGACTAAGCTGTGCAGAGCTTCTGCGTAAAGACAGGCCTGATTTGAAAGATCAGGTACTTCCTGCATTGGAGAAATTGAGAGAAGTAGCTGAAATAGCTGCATATTCATATAATGGGATTTCCATGCCTCCTAACCACTTCATCTGCCCGATACTTAAGGTATGCTCATACAATTATCCAATGTCAGTTTGTTCACACTTGTTCGAGAGAAAAAAAAAACCACATACTGATGTTTTGGCAAATTAAAAGGTATAAATTTTCCAGAAAGAACTGTATTGTAGCTATTCTGCATGTGGTGGCTATGCGACCCCTCAATGGGGTATCAATTTGGGTTGCCATAGGTCCTGGTCAGGCTTTTATTGATATGATACTTAAAATTTTCTTTTCTTTTATCCTTTTTCCCCTCTACTTCCTCATACACATCATCATTTTCACACAAGCTATTTTTTCATCAATTTGAAATGGGTTTTCTTTGGCTAATATTGCAGGATGTTATGGATGATCCTTGTGTTGCTGCGGATGGATACACTTACGACTGCAAAGCTATTGAGAAATGGCTTGAAGAGAATGATACATCGCCAGTGACAAATTTGCCTTTGCCAGATAAGAATCTGATACCAAATTATACACTTCTTTCTGCAATTATGGAGTGGAAGTCTAGAAGACAGTAAAATGATAGCATCCATTTAGTTTTCAGGTTGACGCAGTTGCATGATTGTCTGGAAAATGAGTATGTAAATGCATTAGGTAGTATTTAAAGTATCGTGTCATACGTATATTCTTGGATTGGATGTGATATGTCCCCATTAATAGGATTTGGAAGTGTAAATGAAAAAGCTAGGACAATTGATGATTCTTTAACAGTGTAAAAGTCCAGTGAGACTAAATTTTGCATGTTTGACTTTCCCCATATATTGTATTTCCTTGGAATAAACCAACAGGACAGTTAGTTTGTGGAAACTGAAAAATTATCATAATCTTAGAGCCTAAAAGTAAAGCCTGAACAATCAGTACTGCAGAGCTGTAAACTAGTAAATTAAATATACCAAATTGGGGTGCAATATTCAGAGAGTGAATGGCCTGTATAATGTGGTTTAATAGTTGCATCCTCCATACAGAACACACCCATATCATGGCCTGCTCCACCTCTTGCTCCACTGGCGAACTCACAATCATCTGTAAAATAGATGCAATTGCTTCTAAAGCGTCTATTATAATCCGATGGAGACACAGAAACTGATGAATTCGCGCCCAAAAACAAAGCCCTCTCACCCAAACTGTCCACTTTCTCCCAACTATATCTGGTTCCACTCTCCAGCTCAAGATCAGTCTTTTGTCTCAATCTCAAAACAGTGAAACCAACTGTAATATATGGCTCATGATGAGTAACATATCCTCTTCTTTCTCCTTCGACTTCTTCTTCCTCCTCTTCCTCTTCTAATAACTCGTCGCTATGATAATAAAAACCTGCGCGATGGCGGGAGATCAATAGAAGATCTCCAGAAGACTCAACAAGGTATTTTTGAATCGAATCACGGGTTCCTTCTGGAGGAGACACGAGCATTGTTGCCTCTACATTCTCACTATTAGTACCATTAATGTTGCAGAGGAAAAACTGACGATGGTGATTCACACCATAGAATTGACCCTTGTAGTAAACAATGTCTTGAAAATTTCCATATTCTGTCGGGATAGAGTCTAGTGAACCCCAATAGAGAACGATGCCCGTAAATCACAAAGACTATGCAATCATGGTCATAGTCTTCACCTGATGATTTCCATGGATTTGTAGTCATAATCACCTTCTTGAAGAAGACCTCTCTTAGCATTTCAGGCTTGTATTCGCAGACGGATGCAGGTTGAGGCGGAAGCTGAATTTGGCGTCTAGTGAAAGGATGCATGTAAGAGGTTTGACATTTAAATCAATGTCTATAGTCAGCAACCATCCATAAGATGCTCCGACGCAGACTTTGTTACAAGCTTCTGGCAACTCAAACTTATGAACCCTTCTGCCAACTAAACTGAAAAAGCCTCTTTGCTGATATTCTTCCGAGTTATGATTTTCATCATCATCTTGATGGTTCTTTTCCTCTGCAAGCATAAGCCACGGGAACCCGGGAGGCAAAGAAGGCTTTTCCATTGAAGGGACAAACAAATGCCAGGCCTTGCAGACAGCAACCAATCTGATGAAATCATCGACGAAATGAAGCTTTCGACGAATTATGATAGCTAGTATGTCATATGGGAGATCTGCCCACCTTGCAGACCCATCCATATTTCTTCGCCTCGATCACAAATTAATGTTAACTGCAGGACATGTTAAAATAAGAGAGATGTGATTGAATTATCAAACTAATTGCTCCAACCAAAACGCATTCACAATGAAACATAGCAGTAATGCCTGGAACTTGCATCAACACTTATAATACATAAATACATACAAAGATCTTGATTTTGAACCATGGCAGAATCAAACTTCTAAGAGAACAAACAAAAAATTTATATTGTAATTGAAACTTCATCTTTAGAGAGAGAGAGAGACTCACATGGGGCTTAGGTTTAGTCCTTGCAGCCAAGGGAAGATCAACATACACAATGAACTGATATGTGATTGTGATTGTTTATATAATAATACTGGATATGTAATTGAATTTGAATCTCTAACCAATTTTCTTTTCTCATCCATCTTTTCTTTTCCTTAATTTCATTCTTTTAATTTTAATTAATTTGGAATCACATTTCTTTATTCAGCATTAATTTCTCCCCATTCAAGGGCTTTAATTACATACTATATATTGAATAAAATCCAAAACTTAATGCATTGTCATGTCTTTCATTTCATCCAATTAAATCACATGAAATTAACCTTTTGCCATCTAATGGACAACTACACAGACCTTTTAGAGAAAATGAAAACATAAGAGTAAATTTAACAAAAAAAAAAAAAAATAGACTGCTATTCCATTGACAGTGACACAAACAAATTAAAGAAATAGAAAATAATCACAAAAAACACAGTGATCAAATGCAAAAAATTAAGTCACCTAAAAAAATGCAAGAAATTAACCAAAAAGTATACTATCACCCAAATTAAAATCATGCACATTTGACATGACAAAACAGAATAAATCTAAATTACTGTATTTAATAGAAATTAAAACCATCTAATGTCATCCCATTATTGCAAATTTGCAATGATCAATTTAGAATATATTCCATAATTAATGCCAGACACATGAATTTTCTTTAATGATCAATTTCGTTTTTTAGTAATATGATCCAACACGTTAAATACCTATATATAGCCATATATGATATATCTATCACCAATACCAATCAGCATTACCATTCACAAAATTCACAAGGATCATACACAACAACCACACATATATATATAGTTAGGTTATCGAAATACATCATATTCATAGCAATCTCTT
>JAYMTT010000858.1:0-11197 GCA_036898025.1 Hypseocharis bilobata
GATCGGCGCGGGGAGTACTGCGCGGTGTGCCGATGGACAGTACATAATTTCCCGAGAATCAGAGCTAGGGCACTGTGGAGCAAATACTTCGAGGTTGGCGGCTATGATTGTCGCCTCCTTGTGTACCCTAAAGGCGACTCACAAGCACTTCCTGGCTACATCTCTGTCTATCTCCAAATCATGGACCCTCGGGGCACCTCCTCCTCCAAATGGGACTGCTTCGCCAGCTATCGCTTGGCCATCGTCAACCTAGCCGACGATTCCAAGACCATTCATCGGGATTCCTGGCACCGCTTCTCCACTAAGAAGAAATCACACGGTTGGTGCGATTTCACGCCATCTGCTACTGTTTTCGATTCCAAATTAGGTTATATCTTCAATAATGATTCCGTTCTCATAACCGCCGATATTTTAATTCTCAACGAATCTGTTAATTTTACGCGCGACAATAATAATGACTTGCAATCCTCTTCGGCTTCATCCATGATGTCATTGGGATTGGGAGTCGCCGGACCCGTCTCCGATGTTCTCACTGGCAAGTTCACTTGGAAAGTCCATAACTTTAGTTTGTTTAAGGAAATGATTAAGACCCAGAAGATAATGAGTCCCGTTTTTCCTGCCGGGGAGTGTAATTTGAGGATTAGTGTGTATCAGAGCTCCGTGAATGGGGTAGAGTATCTGTCAATGTGTCTCGAGAGCAAGGATACCGAGAAGGCTGTCACCACTTCTGATAGGAGTTGTTGGTGTTTGTTTAGGATGTCAGTGTTGAACCAAAAGCCGGGTTCAAATCACATGCATAGGGACTCTTATGGCCGCTTTGCAGCGGATAATAAGAGTGGGGACAATACAAGTTTGGGGTGGAATGATTATATGAAGATGTCCGATTTTATTGGGCCAGAGTCTGGATTTTTGGCCGATGATACTGCAGTATTTAGTACTTCATTTCATGTGATTAAGGAGTTCAGTAGTTTCTCAAAGAATGGAGGCTTGATTGGAGGGAGGACTGGGAGTGGGGCCAGGAAGTCCGATGGGCATATGGGCAAATTTACGTGGAGGATTGAGAATTTCACTAGGCTCAAGGATCTTTTGAAGAAGAGGAAGATCACTGGTTTATGCATCAAGAGCAGGAGGTTTCAGATTGGGAATCGGGATTGTCGTCTCATTGTTTATCCCCGAGGTATGCTTCATTATTGCATTCTACATCATCTGTATTGAGTTTTAATTGCTTGATATCATTATTGGCTATGTGTTGTATATTGATTTTAATTGGCTTTAATTATTCATTACTCTTGGAACCACTTATGGAAAATAAAAAAAAGGAAAAACTATTGGAGCTTTGGCATTCTACTCTTACTATGGATAATCATTACCTTGAACCTTGTATTCAATTTGAAGTTGAAGAGGATATGAATTATGAGATACAGTGGTTCTTTTTCACCTGAACATGTATGAAGTAGATTACTAGATTAGTAGTTGCTCAGAATAGTGGCCTGACAAAAGTTTGCCACTTAACTGAGGCATCCAAGTAGTGTGAGCCACCTTGCTTTGCCTCCCTTTCTGATCTTTATCCTTGTGTTTGAAATTCTTTGAGCTTTCATGTCACTTGCATGGGTGCATGGTAAAATGTGTATGTGAAAAAATTGCTTATGTTTATAATATCATTGCAGTCTCAGCCACAATGCATGATGTTTCTTTAAGCCTAGCTGCATTGTAGCTTTAGGATAGTGATCTGATGAAATATTTTCACATTTGATTGATGGTATCAGGGCAGTCTCAGCCACCATGCCACCTTTCAGTCTTTCTTGAAGTTACAGATTCACGAAATACTTCTAGTGATTGGAGTTGTTTTGTTAGTCATCGCTTGTCAGTTGTCAACCAGAGGGCTGAGGAGAAGTCTATTACAAAAGAATCCCAGAACCGTTACTCCAAAGCTGCAAAGGACTGGGGTTGGCGTGAATTTGTGACACTCACTAATCTATTTGATCAAGATTCTGGGTTTCTTGTTCAAGACAGTGTTGTATTCTCTGCAGAGGTTCTTATATTGAAAGAGACATCAGTAATGCAGGATCTTATTGATCAGGATGCAGAATCAACCAATGCTGGTTCTTCGGTAGATAAAGTTGGGAAAAAAAGTTCATTTACTTGGAAGGTGGAGAACTTCTTATCCTTCAAGGAAATAATGGAAACCCGAAAAATCTTTAGCAAATTTTTTCAAGCGGGTGGATGTGAGCTTCGGATTGGTAGGTGGTTATCTTCTCACCGCTGAAAATATGGTTGCCATTTTCATTTTTATATTTGATTTATGGTTTGCATTTTCCTGATGTAGGTGTTTATGAGTCCTTTGACACCATATGTATATATTTGGAGAGTGATCAGTCGGTTGGTAGTGATCCGGATAAAAATTTCTGGGTCAAATACAGGATGGCTGTGGTGAATCAAAAGAATCCGGCCAAGACTGTGTGGAAGGAGTCTTCTATTTGCACAAAGACATGGAATAATTCTGTTTTACAATTCATGAAGGTGTCAGATATGTTGGAAGCAGATGCTGGGTTTCTCGTGCGCGAGACTGTTGTTTTTGTTTGTGAAATATTGGATTGCTGCCCTTGGTTTGAGTTTTCAGATCTTGAGGTTAGTGTTTATGGGCCTGTTCCAATTATATCTTCCCTGCTTTTTATCATGAAAAATGTGTTCTTGTAATTTTAGTGAGGCCTCGTTTGGTATGGGGATTTTTGTGTGGGAATCTGATGGGTCACTGGGATTTTGCACAATCCGGCGTTAGGTTAGTCCAGTCAGAAGAGAGAGACGGGATTGTGCAAAATCCCGGGGAATCCATAATCCTCCTGGAGGAGGATTTTAGATACCTTCTTGGAGATGGTATTTTAGAATCCGACTCCCTAGGAAAGTGAATGGGGCATTTTTGTCCCTCAATAATTAATATTTGGGCTATAATCCCACCCTTACT
Source organism: Hypseocharis bilobata (assembly GCA_036898025.1). Classification (NCBI taxonomy): domain Eukaryota; kingdom Viridiplantae; phylum Streptophyta; class Magnoliopsida; order Geraniales; family Geraniaceae; genus Hypseocharis; species Hypseocharis bilobata. The sequence goes on from JAYMTT010000858.1 coordinate 2,963, forward strand.
TTCCCACAAAATTTTACCAGACACGTTATTTTAAAATTCGAGAACAAAATGCCAAACATAAAATTTAAAACCCCATCATTATACAATCCGGGATTCTGCATTCCAGGAATGTTCAAAACCCCATCATTATGCTATCCGGATGCCAAACGAGGCCCAAGTGTAGAATAGATGTAATCCATTTGATTCTTTGATGTTCTTGATTTTATTCCATTATTAAGACTGACCAACCCTTGGCTCCAAAAAGAAGACTTTGATCTTTGCAGCTCCTTGTTTGACCCTGTAAAATTTCAATTCGACACCTAATATGGTTTTGGATGTATGTGAAAGAACTGAAGGGGCCTACTTGATGCTTTTATGAGACTCAATTGTATGCTTCATTATTTCTTATTGTGATGTCTTTCTTTTTGTTTGTGCTTATGCAATTTATGATGCTTCAAAATTATAGAAAATGAAAGAGAATGTGGAAATATAAAAATTAAAATAAAAAAATGTTACAACAGAACACACTTATGGGATGGTCTGTCCTTATTGAAATTCAAGTATTTGTGGTAAAATTATGAAAGTAATCATAGGCTTCTAAAGCAATGATAGACAGTAGTTTAAGTTGTATGTTTTTTGATCTTTTAGAGCATGTCATGGGTGTTGCAATATTGAATCTTCATCCCGAAAGATCTTTGGTGATGTTACTGTGTTTACCTGAATTTGATTGGTTAAACAATAAGTGACTAGGTGACGTATGGCAAATCCTGTACACTTAAAGTTTAAATTAAGATGCTTAGTTTGCTGATGGAAATTGGATTTCAAGTTATATGCACGTTACATAATTTTTTTATTATTGTAGAAAATCCTTATTGCAGTATTTTGTGGAACAGCATCATTATAGACCTAGTATATGCCATGGGTTTGAATTAAGCCTCTCCTTTAGACCTTGTTTGGTCATTGCATTTCTGACTAAGTGTCTATATTGCACTGGAGGTCTAAATACTGGTTCTGGGTTTGTTTATTTCTAATTTCTTTTTGGCTAATTACATGAGAATACCTTAGGAACATGCATGTTGAATGTAAAACCTCTTCTTAAAAACTTCACTTCAACATCTCAGAATGCATTAGCTATCTTATGTGCCATAGATGGTGAAAACACAAAATGATTTGCAATCATGATTGTAGTTTTACTTATGGTAGGATGTATAAGTATATTAAATATTAATATCTAATATCTCAATCTTTTATCTTTGATTAATATACCATGCTGCCCCTGCATTTATGTAAATTTATTCCCATCAGTTATTCCTATGTAATGCTTTAATGTCATTATCCATGGTATTCTTTTACTCCAAAGGAAAAGCATCTGATTATTGGAACTTGTTTCTACTACCTGGCTTCAAATGAATAGGGTCTATTAATAGTGGTTATTGATAGGAAAGTTAAAATACCTATTTCTATATGGAAATTGAAAACATTTTTTTTAGAGTTAAAAGGAAATAACCATCCTGGACTTGGTCCAGAATTTGGTTCCAGGCCCTGGTTCAAAATTGAGCCTTTAAATCTAAAACTTGCATTGACTGATGAGAAGAACCGAGAGAGACTAACTTTGCAATATGCCAATATGGTTTTGTTCACGTTTCACGACTTTTTGTGTCACATAATTATTCTTTCAGATTTATCGTTTTCGAGTAAATTTTGGATCAAGGGTTTAAACCAAACTCTAAACAAGTTTATGGTGTTTTTTTTTCTTCTATTTAACTCCATTTTTTATTATGTATCCCTTATCTGCCCGTCACTAGATTCTTTCTGCCATTATTCCTACATAGTTTAAATCTAAATTATAGAAGTGTCCCTAGATAGTAGAGCTTATAATAGGCATTTTCACATACTAACCAATCTGTTTGTACTTTAATTTGGTATATAAGTACTTAGTGCTGGTCTCTAATTTAACCTATTAAATTGATGTGGGAAACTCTTTCTATCAACATCAGTTATTTCTGTAAGCATTCTTCATACTATTCCTAATGATTTAACTAATTTGCTTGTATCTCTTCCTGAAATTTTTTTTATACCTAATTTTGAAAAAACTTGTTACATTTTGCTCTATCCTCTGAAAACTGTGTGAAATCTTCCATTTTTGTTTATTTGGTAGTTTCTTAAGCAGTTTTTAGCATCAAAGCATCACTTGAAAACTATTTTTTTTTCTCTGCTCAATGAAATATATTTGCCCAATGATATTCATATCTCCATTGGAAATATTAATGCAAGAAAACAGTTGTTAAATAATATTGATGGTGTCGAATATGGAACAGACTTTGATTTTTTGTTGTGCTTTCAACATCATGTATGCTTTTTTTACATTTTTTTTCCTCTCTTGAACTTGAATGAATTTATTTCCATGTTTCTGGTCAGTCTAGAGTGTGGGCTACTCTTGAACTATATATATAGATACCTATATCTCCAACATAGGCTATTGGATGATAAGCATCATGTTGATAAGCACTTCCATTTTTGTTTTCTTTCCCTATATGTGGTGGTTGCAACTGTATTTATTTACACTGTGATTGTCCTTTTGTTAGGTTTTAGCTTCGGAGGATGACCAGGATGCTCTAACAACAGATCCCGATGAATTAATTGATTCTGAAGATAGTGAAGGAATCAGTGGAGATGAAGAAGACATCTTTAGGAACCTTCTTTCTAGAGCAGGCGTTCACCTCACATACGGAGATAATCCTTCACAACCACAGGTCACATTGAGGGAAAAGCTTCTAATGGACGCTGGTGCCATAGCTGGTTTTCTGACCGGTCTCCGTGTGTATCTTGATGATCCTGCTAAAGTAAAACGGTTGCTTCTTCCAACCAAGCTCTCTGGCAGTAATGATGGAAAGAAGGTCATGAAGCCTGATGAATCTTCCCCTAGTTTGATGAACTTGTTGATGGGAGTTAAAGTTTTGCAGCAGGCAATTATTGATCTGCTGTTGGATATAATGGTCGAGTGTTGCCAACCTTCAGAAGCAAGTTCTAATGGTGCTTCTTCTGATGCTAACTCAAAACCTTCTCCAGATGGAAGTGTAGCTGGCGGCCCAGTGGAATATGATAGGGAAAATGGAGCAACTGAATCAGGACAATTTCCCGTGCTTGAGAGATTAGATTCTGGCATAGATGAAAATTCCAGTATATCTGCTGTGCGAAGTTCTGATGTGAATGGGGCTGATGTGCCCGAGAAAGCGCTTCCTGGGCAGCCTACATGTCCATCTGAAACATATGCCGGTGGTTCTGTGGAAAATGCTTCACTTAGGTCCAAGGTACTTATTTTGTTGTGTCATTAATGAACTTCAGTTAATTCTGGTATTCAGTGCCTGAACATATTGATTTTTTCAGACAAAGTGGCCGGAGCAATCGGAGGAGCTATTAGGACTGATTGTAAACTCACTGCGGGCTTTAGATGGAGCAGTTCCACAAGGCTGTCCTGAGCCGAGACGACGCCCTCAGTCTGCTCAAAAGATTGCCCTTGTGTTGGACAAAGCTCCTAAGCATCTGCAGATGGATCTATTTGCTTTGGTACCCAAATTAGTTGAACATTCAGAGCATCCACTGGCTGCTTGTGCACTCCTTGAACGTCTTCAAAAGCCAGATGTTGAATCTGCATTGCGAATACCTGTAAGTTTATCGAGAAGTCTTCATATGTATGTACATGCATAAAGGCACTGTGGGCCTGTGGCTTTGTTGGGATGTTGTTCTTTTAGGGCCACTCTTGGTAGAGTGGATAAAAGGGTGGGTTTGGGGAATCCAAAATACGAGGTCCAGAAATTTGCTTCCTCCAAACGGATGCAAGGAGCTTGTGTGGGAAGTATATTATTTTTTGATGAAAATACCATTATTAAAGTAGAATGATACATAAAAGTGACCTCTCTTATGCACCAAATGGTGGAATGGATGGGTCTGATTCTAGTCCATTTGTCCAAGTTTATCAAAACTTAGCAGAGGATGAATTACTTCTTCCATTTTTCCTACCAATTGAAAAACATATGAGCACCCGCATTAATTTTGAAGATGGTCCAGTCTGTAAATTTTTTTTTTCAATTCTGTTGCTTAATCTGACTTACCCCATGATATGGTTTCCTATTAGGTTTTTGGTGCTCTTAGTCAACTGGAGTGTGGCAGTGAAGTGCTGGAGCGTGTTTTATTTCAATCTTTTGAGCTTTTAACAGATTCAAATGATGAACCTCTTGTCGCGACAATCGATTTTATATTTAAAGCTGCATCCCAGTGCCAACATCTCCCTGAAGCAGTATGTATAAATGAAGAAAAAATTTGGTTCCTCTCTTTTATTGTTCTTTTTTACTTTTGAAGTAAATTTTCCTACAATGTCTAATGTCTAACCTTGTTTATTCTCTTTTGTAGGTAAGAGCTGTTCGTGTGAGGCTAAAAAAGTTGGGCTTGGAGGTGTCTCCTTGTGTCCTTGATTTTCTAAGTAGAACTGTAAATAGTTGGGGAGATGTTGCTGAAAGTATACTCAGAGATATTGATTCTGATGATGATTTTGGTAACAATTGTGCAACAGTAGCCTCTGGGCTATTCTTATTTGGTGAAAATGGGCCTAGTTCTGAAAGACCGCTTGTGGTCGATGAGCAGGCTTTCCATGCTTGTCATAATTTTTCTGATATTTATATACTGATTGAGATGTTATCCATTCCTTGCCTTGCTGTTGAAGCTTCTCAAATATTTGAGAGAGCCGTAGCTCGTGGAGCCATTGTGGCTGAATCTGTGGCCGTGGTCTTAGAGAGACGGCTTGCTCAGAGACTGAATCTTAATACCAGAGTTTTTGCTGAAAATTTTCAGCACACAAATGCTGCAGTAGAGGGAGAAGTCAATGATCAGTTTAGAGTCCAACGTGATGACTTCAATTCGGTTCTTGGTCTTGCTGAGACATTGGCTCTCTCTAGCGATTCTTGTGTGAAGGACTTTGTGAAGTTGCTATACATTAAATTGTTTAAATGGCACTCTGATGAGTCTTATCGAGGGAGAATGCTGAAGAGACTTGTTGATCGTGCCACCAGCTCTACAGAAAGTAGTCGTGAAGTAAATCTGGATTTGGATATTTTGGTTATTTTGGTTTGTGAGGAGCAAGAAATTGTTAGACCAGTTTTGAGCATGATGAGGGAGGTCGCTGAACTTGCCAATGTTGATCGGGCTGCTCTTTGGCACCAGTTATGTGCTAGTGAAGATGAAATTATCCGCATGCGTGAAGAAAGGAAAGCTGAAACTTCTGCAATGGTTAAAGAAAAGTCTACTTTAGCACAAAGACTAAGCGAATCTGAAGCTGCAAACAGCCGTCTAAAGGTACCTTGTATTTTCTTTATTGTTGCTGTTGCTGGTAAGCACTATTAGATCTTGTTGTCACACAATACCAATTAACACATCTTGTGATATCAATGACCACAATCTTGTGATATTACGGATAACAGAAAAACAAGGGAAAATAGGTAAATAGGGAGAAATTCAAACTACAGAAATGGGAGGTATAATTAAGACTGAGATGAAGTGACAGATAAGGATAGAAATATCAAAGAAGAGCAAGTAAAAAGAGAACTTAGAAATAGGAAGAGAACTCAGGTATAGAGAAGAAAGATAGTTTATCATTCAAGTTATCAAGAGTCTGAAAAGTCAGTTAACCTAACAATATTTATAAGGGTACGTCCCAAACCCTAAATTAATTAGGAAACATAAATAAAAATAACCTGTATTTAAAATAAAATAGGCTATAAATCCCTACTAAATAAAATCTTGGTTAACAGGGCTGGTTCCCCGTTAGTTGGTTCTTTTGGTGATAATTGAATTTGACACTTTTTGTGGAATCGCAGTCAGAAATGAAGGCTGAGATGGATCGCTTTTGTCGGGAAAAGAAAGAGCTCTCTGAACATATACAGGATGTTGAGAGTCAGCTTGAGTGGCTCCGCTCAGAGCGGGATGATGAAATGGCGAAGCTTACTTCTGAGAAGAAAGTTCTTCAAGATCGTCTCCATGAGGCAGATTCACAGCTGTCCCAGTTGAAGTCTCGTAAACGCGATGAATTGAAGGTACTATTTTTTTTTTCCATTCTAGCCACCTTGAACCGCGCCCTTAGTTTTATCTCAATCAATTCTGAACTTCCCCGAACTTCTATTAAAATGGTGTTGAAGTGTGACAATCTCTAATTGATTGACAGCGAAGGCATATGTGCAGAAAATTATTAAGGAAAACTGATGACGACTATATGATCTGGACTTAAAACAATTCTACCATTTACCTTTTCTTCTTCTTTGTTGCAGTTCGTATTCCACATGTTTGCTTTGAGTTTTTCTTTTCTTTTCTTGTCTGTGCTTGGTCATATGCTGGTAAACAAATGAATTCGGAATTTAGTTGTGCTTATATTATGATTGCTAGTTATTGTTGCATTCTTTTTATTCTTTTCCTTAATAAAATCTATGAATGTGACAGAGAGTAGTAAAGGAGAAAAATGCTCTTGCTGAAAGGTTAAAGAGTGCTGAAGCTGCAAGGAAAAGATTTGATGAAGAGCTGAAACGGTATGCCACCGAGAATGTGACTCGAGAGGAAATCAGGCAGTCACTTGAAGATGAAATTAGACGGTTAACACAGACAGTCGGGCAAACGGAAGGGGAAAAACGAGAAAAGGAAGAGCAAGTTGCTCGCTGTGAAGCATATATTGATGGAATGGAATCAAAACTGCAGGCCTGTCAGGTTTGTGCCTGAACTTAGCTTTCTAGTTTTATTCGCTTTTGTTATTTATATCAGTAGAACCATCGTATTGGATTCTGATCATTTTTACCAGTAGGCCTATCTGGTAAAATATTGAACGCCATGGATTATTATTTGATGGATGAACTTGACATGTAATTTGGTACTGATTACTATCATGTGGAGTGAAAAGAGGATTAATTAAGCAAATTGGTGGGCCGCTTACTTTGTTCGTGTTCCTTGGTTTAGAATATTGAATAACCTTGTTCATATTGACTTTGTCTAAAGATCATTGGTTTAGAATATTGAAGTAATTATTATTCGGCTTTTAGGTAGCATTATGTAGCATTATAAGTATTCTATTAGAACCATTTTTGGAAGTTGATTTAATTGCCTAGTAGCTCTCTCTTTCTCTCCTAATGCTTTGAAGATAGTAGAATGTGGTTGGATTAAAGACTTTCTTTCTTTTGTAGCAATACATTCACACCCTTGAAGCATCACTTCAGGAAGAAATGTCGCGACATGCACCTCTATATGGTGCAGGTTTGGAAGCTCTGTCAATGAAGGAGTTGGAGACACTATCGCGTATTCATGAGGAAGGGCTTCGGCAGATCCATGCCATCCAACAGCTTAAAGGTAGTCCAGCTGGCAGTCCTCTTGTGAGCCCCCATTCCTTCCCGCACACTCATGGGTTGTACCCCACGGCACCACCTCCGATGGCTGTTGGATTGCCCTCTTCTCTCATCCCCAACGGTGTTGGGATCCACAGTAATGGACATGTAAATGGTGCAGTTGGACCCTGGTTCAACCATTCCTAAAATCCATGCTTTTCTGCAATTGTGGGCCTACCGAGTTGAGTGGCATCTCAATATGAGAGCAATTCTGTTTTTTTTTTCCCTAGTAATTTCTTGGCATTTTGGCTGGTAGGACTGTTGGATACATCCAAAAGAAATATATATCCAAAAAGTTTGATGAGAAGGGTAGCTTTTTCCGGTGATTGGATGTGCGAAAGTTAGTCCAATAGAACGAACAGTTGCAAATGCCTTGCTTATTTGCTTTTTTCACTTATAGTTGATTATAAGCCTTTTTGAGAGTTTTGTTAGTAATGTGCTCAACTCACTTCCTACTTAAGAATTGTTCTGCATTTTGTATTCTTTGGGGACGGGTTAAACAGTTTTCTTGAGCCAGTTCCATGTGATAAATTGGCGCCTTAGTGGGTCAAGAAATGATCATCAAGGGAAAATATTATACTTTACCCCATCTATCAAGTGGAAAAATAACTTTACCCCATCTTTCAAGGGAAAATATTTTTCCATCAAAATTGTTTTACAAACTGTCCTATATGCTTTTTGGTATGTCATGTACTAAAAATTAGTAAAATTGAATTTATTTATTAGTTTTAAAGTTAGTTAATTATATTCTAAATGGTTTAAAATGCAATTATTTTATCTTTTAAAAACTGATTATATTGGCAAGAGGAGTTACCTGGAGTCTTGGCAACCTTCGCGCTGT
>JAYMTT010000859.1:0-11191 GCA_036898025.1 Hypseocharis bilobata
TATGGTGGTATCTGGTATGTGGCAGCTAGGGGTTTAAAGGAAGAAGAAGAGAAAGGAAAAAAAGGAAAAAAAAGGGGGGGTTTGGAGTGTATTGGAAAATATACAAATAAAGCAGGGTGTTCTTTTTAACATTGTTCATTCGCTGTCTAACGGTGTTGGTTAGTCCTTCTCATTCAATATTTGTTTGAATTCTTTTTTTAAAAATCAAAACTACATAGTTTTTTTTTGTTTGAAGCGAAAAGCTCAAGTCCTTTTATTGAAATTAACAACCATTTGTTAATATTCTTGAAACCATCAATTGCTCATAGTCATAAGTCATACCAAAGCAACCGGTAAATAAACAAAACAAATCTTTTAATTTTGACCAGAAACAAATAATGAAAAAGAATTTTCAATTCAATGACAATCATTTTGAAAATTTTAAATGAAAAGAATGAAAAAGCCTTTTTATATTAATAATTAACGAAGTGAACGGAGGAAACCAGTGTCATTTATAGGTTTTTAAACCACCGGATAGTTATATGTTTTACCTCTGGGCATCAGGGTTGTTATTTGTAATTTAGCCGCTATAATATATGGACGTTAACAATGATGACCTACCATCTGACATCTGAAAATTGAGTTTTAAAAAATCTCTCAAACAGTGAGATCAGTATAAAATAATGTAAACTTTCAGATGTGAGAATAATTTACTAACAGAATTTTGGGGTCATATTATGGTCATAACAGCATCACATCCATCTAGGACCAAAGGCTCATGTTTTTGGGGTCAGAATTTCAAACATCATGCAGTACAGTTCTCACCAAATACAACCAATTATGAAATACGATTCCATTTTTCGGCATACCAAAACATTTATGCAAAGAAAACAAATGTAGAGAATTTGGATCTAAACCAACTACAAATGGAACTACCAATAAATAATAAAAACTTTAAGTCAATGAAAAGGTAAAAATAAAATTTATCCATTTTCAGGCAGTATTGCAGGATCAGACAATAGCTTCAGGGCCCTTTATATATGCTGATGTAACTGAAGATTCACCTATCATCTTCTCAAGGTTGCCATCCCTTTGACTATTACTGTCGCACTTAATGTAAAATATTTATATGGACCAAACTAATGGAAGTGCCTCTTTATAAATCGTTGCCTGTAACAATACATACCTGACAAAAAGAAGAAGAATTCAGAAAAAAAATAAGTCAGTTTACTAACAACACAAATATGTAGAGAATATGAAAATAGATGGAGAAAAGGAGAAAATATTAAATACCCTGTTTACTGCATATCAACCAATAAATCTTCATTATGTTGCTGAAACAAAGACCCAGTAGAAAAACAAAAGAAGCCAGCAGCTGTCCATGGCCCCTTATAAAATTACCCACTAACTTGTATATGTGTTCCATTATATATTAAATGATCTCTTCATTTGTCCTAACTAGCATGAAGATGAGTGCGGAAGAAAAAAAAATTCTACCACCCCGAAATGAAGGCATGTATTTCAGCCCAACTAGAGACCGTGAAAAGAATGCCAGATCGCCCCTTCCAATTAAACGGGCTTCCTTCAACATGTTCTTTCTGCTTTTTAACCAAGCTAGGGAACAATGGGACAAAAGAAACACCAAACTGACTCCCAACTCTCCTTAGGCTTGAACTTGTCCCAATCACAATGCCTATATCTGCTTCAAGCAGACATAGCAAGTCGCCCACTGAATCTCCAATATATATGGTCAAATATTTCCGTTCATTGCCGCTGTTCTTTAAGATATTCTTAAAGGCTTCAACTTTGTCAATCGGAGACTCCATCTTTCTATCAATTTCACCGGTGGAAATGGATTCCTGGAAAGTTAACTCATTTGCATGTACATTGACAACATTCAATCCCCCTGTTTCACAAAAAGTAAATGAGTTAACAAAATACAAGATTTAGCTGACTACTACTCAGCCTACACAACATACAGCAACAGTACCATCATGCATGTTGTGTATGTACGCACATGTGTGTGCATAAAGCTTTTAGATAATCAAAAGGAAAGATATCAACTAATTTCTCAACAAGATACTATGAAATCACTTAGCACCAAAACTAACTCAGAACGGTTCTAAGAAAATTGATATAAGACCAACAAGAACAGAGGATCCCTCCATTTAGTGGGATGACCTCGGAGGGTATGAAAGTATCATCTCCCAGGCATCAAGTGAAACCAAACCAGCCTAGTTCAAATACTCACCACCATAACATTCTTGCAGTCAAACACACTGATTCTACCACTATTACTTGCAGTGATAAACTTGTGTGCTCATTTCTGATCCTATTTTTCTTTTTCTTTTTTTTTTTTGTTAACAAATATAGCTCCAATATATCTTGTGTGCGTACATTTAACAAATTTAGTTTTTATGAAGAAAATGTGTGCTTCATTTAGTATACAAGTATTAGTATAACAGAAGCAATTATACCTAATATAGTGATATGACATGTGCATAACGAATTATGTATTGCATAGGTCTGATAGGAAAGGAACAAACCTGATGAGAAAGCTGACCTAATTAGATCAGCACACCAACAGTATGAAAGCACATGAACATTAGTGTTCAATTTGTCACTGCTAACAAGTTTCTGAAAGAAGCTAGTACAACCATCTTGAAGAATTAGTCGTTCACCAGCTCGTTTGATATCTTCAAGATTTAGACCTTTAAGCACTTCAGACTCAATTACTCTAATATTAGCCTTTTTTTCAAAATCTGAAAGTCTCTCAAGTGCTTCACGCAGATCCTCATAGTTGAATTTCTCCACTATAAAGCCACAGAAAAACAAAACCAACTATACCTGAGCAGGTAACCTTACCAAATGCTCTCTAAAACAGCATCCAAATATTGAAGATAAATATATCAAAAAGAAAAAGTATATTATTTTACCTTTCTCAGTAGGCATAATGTTTTCTATACACTGTTCATACTCCTCTGTGTACTGTTTGGAAAGAAAACCCCATGTGTTCCTCAGGTCAGCTGAAGACATTCGAGCAATTTGATTTTCAGGTTGATTCTGATCAGATTTTGGGGCTGTTACTATTGCAATCTCTGCCAAAATGGCCGATGAATCAACAACAGTGCACGTCAAATCAAAATCAGAAAATATCATAAGACAATCTTCTGCAAGGTTATGTTCTTTAGTCAAAGGAACTACAGTGGGCTGAACAAGTGGCTGAGCAATGAAAAACTCTATTTCAAGTTTCATGGCTTGCTGATAAAGCTTTTCGATGATGTCAAGCTCTTCGCCGGTCAAAGGGGCACTTAGTTTATCCAGCAAGTCTTCAGTATGCAGAGCTGCTTCCTAAATTCAAAGAATAAAATAGTTGAGCTGTCAGAGTAATGGAACAACGTATTATCCTCTGACACTGTAATTAAGAAAGTTTAATCAGGTTGACCATTAAAAATGAAACTATGAAACTGAATGCTCAAAAGTAAGTCAAACCTGAAAGCTTTCGGATGTATAATTGTCAATCCACTTCCTGTAAGGATGATTGCACTCAGCAGGATCTAATAATGCTTGGAACTCCTTACCTAGGAAAGCATAAAGCCTCATACAAGGTGACATGGCACCAAGAGTGTAAGCCGCAACTTTTGTTTTCTCAAATGGAGTTGCAAGTTTACCAGGTGCTTTTACTCCTTCAACCTTCCCAGAAGCTGTTGCGAGCAAGAAATCTGTGTACTTAACTGTTGCAGAGTTTATAGCACTGTCCTTTGCGAGCTCTGAACCCCATTCCTGAATAAATATTTTGACCATTAACAACTCATGAAAATATGCAAACATAAGTTGAAATCCGGCCAATGATACCTCTGTTACATTGCATTTAGAGCTTCACTGTGGTTCATATAGTATTTGCCAAAAAAAAAAAAAAAGAAAACACGCACACACACACATCACCCAGTGAATCCATTTATTAACAAACCGATAGGTTTTAACTGAGCTAAGAGCTAAACATGACGCCAGGTTTAGGAGAGAACTGAAAGACAAGGGAGTGCTACTTTTACAAAAAATCATCTCTCCTTTGCAGCAAACTGTTGTTTTATCCGGAAACTGCCATGTAGCCCTCTGTTAAAAGGGTTCTTATCCATCAAGTACGATAAACATCTACCCTGAGCGTTAACGGTTCTATTGTCAAAAATCAAGAGCCAGTGACTCCAGGTATAATTACTGATGAAGGCTTGAGTTACTAATTTATATTGTCCTATAACTGTTTTTAGATTTTAGGGATCTCTTTCGTACACTCCCAATCTACTTGGATTCTCCATGCTGTTTCTTCATTGATAATATTTCCTATTACTTATAAGCTATGACACACAGACATGTAAAACCCTGAAATGCATCGGAGTTGACATCAATACACGCTGATTCAAGTGTCAAATCTTACTCTATTATTTTACTGATAACTGTTACATCCAATTTCTTGGACGTGTCCAGACTCACTGCCAACTCGTGATTTGGACTCACTGCATCAAACCCATTTTAGTTCTCAACAGAAAGCGTTCAAGTTTCAGATGTGCGGACACGTGTTCGTAATGAAACTTGGGGTAAGAGGTGAGATAGAGGGAGAAGAGTCCATTAGAGGGACGATGATGGATTAGGAAAACAAAGAAAAAAAACAGGTAGCAAGAGAGTAGGTAAGAACAAAAAGATAAAAAATGATGATATTGGGAGAAATAGAGGAACAGCCAGGCTGATGAGAGTTTGGGGAAAGCTAACCCTACAAGCTTAACCCATGTGTCATATTGTATCTCATATCACGTGTCAAATCAGTTTGCTTATAATATAAAAGTCATATGAGCTAAACTCTAAAGGAAGCTTTAGCCTTAAGAATCAAGGAGTGGGCTCAACTTTTTTTCCTAGGGTCCACCAATTTTTTTACTTTTTGTTCGAATAGAACAAGTACTAATGGAAGTATTTATACACATTACAGAATTATCTAATACTACACGAAGGCTTCTTCAATTGATTATTATCATTTACGTCAAATGAAGACATTAAACCCATTATATTACCTTATTCGGTAAAACTAAATTTAGTTACCAATTCAAATTTCTTTTGTTTTACCTTTAACAAGGATACCACCTGAAAACAAGGAAAAAAGATATGCAAGAGAAGTATTGACCCTCAACTACTCTGTAAAAAAATGATGGTGCCACAATATGATCTACAAAAAGATGAGTGTATACCACAACGTCCACAGCAACCCAACAAGGAAACTTCGAAAAAATAAAAATAAAGGGAGTTGCAGAAACAATGGCATCAGCAGAGAAGAAAACTCATCGACCCATATTACTTACCATAGCTAACCTTCCAACTAAACAATTGTAATAGCACAATTATCACTCCCCACAGTTTGATCACCATATGTCCTTAATTGAAATGACAAGGAAAAGGGGACAAAATACTATCGGCTCATTAAGAGCCCAATTTCTTCAGCCCATCCATAGAATAGCATATAGAAGACAAGTCTAAATCTACTGCCACTCAAAAACCTCAACAACAAGATGAGCCTTCCAGCAGATGGAAGAACGCATCATTGGCATATCTGAAACAATTTGGAGATATAAATTATTATTGTTTTTTCACAGAATAATACATTGATGCATTCTTGCCCCTGCCATCCATCCTCCCAAGTCGCGAGGCTGTAGGCCTGTAGGATGGGTGGTTTCCATTTGTTCTCACTTTCAATACCCCTACCAAATGAATGATAGATTATCTATATCTTCCTAAAGCTATCTCATCTTCCTTTTCATCAACCCTACTTAAGAGACATTTAATAAATATGCAACCCCTAATCCACACATGCTAGTCTAAATCCAAAGTTGGTTTCTCAAAATCCACTAGGGATAGCATTTCCCAACCCTTTGAATAGAAATATGTTGAAAACTTGAAGCATATTTGCCCCCCAAAGTTCCACCAATGTCCAGCTAACTTAAGTAACCAACCTCCAAAAATATATAAACAGAGAGCAAGAGAGAGCCTTCAAACTCTAGTCATATCTTATCATCATGATTTAAACTCTTGGGACATTTTATGCGATCAGTTCTGAACATATTACATTGCTTTGGTCGGTAAATTATGAAGCTTCATGTTTGATATAAATAAAATGAACAGCCAGAATTCATAATAATCTCAGTTCATTAACTTGAGCAATAATATAGAAGACTCAAAAGACTAAACCCAATGACAACCAATACAGCGTAACATGACTCTGAACAATACGATAACAAAGGATCACGCAATTGCCATTCAATCCATCAATATAACGCTCCAACAGCATTACTTCCTAATATAGTTTGTCCTACATAGTAATCAAGAAGTTTTAAAGTAAAAAGAAAGTCAGAAAACTAACCTCAAAAGTTTATGTCATCAATTAAGAAGAGTAGGAAAAAAAAAAAGAGTAGTCAGTTATCTTACTTTTCATCGTTTAAGAACAAATAATGAGAGGCTTCAACCAGACCTCATAGAAGTACTTTCTAAGTTGAGCTGTTTGTACTTTATATGAAAACCCAATAAAAAAGATTTAAGATCAACTCATTTTCTTAGCAACACTTTTTTAGCAACTGGTAGCAGGTAAAGGAACAGATAACAGAAGAGAACTTTTAAACTTGCCTGTACAAATAAATTGTGCATTTTCAGCTCCTCTAACACACTCTTCCTGAGATCAGATATCACAAGCTTGGCATCATCATCATCAGCACACTCTTCTGCCAACTCATACCTAAAATTCCAACGAGCAAATAAGGACAAAAAACCATAGAAAACCCAGGAACCAGCAAACTCTTTAGTCCTGAAAAAGCCTATCAAACAGAAAGAAATGTATTTTTGAAGCTACAATTGTATCTCTTCCAAGGACTGAAACTCACCTCCACTGATGTATTTAGTCTTTTCCCAAATAATCTAACCCTCCATTTGGTTGCTGAAATAACTGAGAAAAAGAAACGAAAATAAAACTTTGACCACGTGTTTTCTGTTTCTCTTGTTTCTAAATGAGAAAAAGATACAAATGCATCCAAAGTTTCAGCCAATTAGTTTGATACACTCAGCCATGCGGAGGTTTATATTTTCTCACAATCTAAATAGTGGAAGCCATACAATTCAATACAAATTCTTGATATATGTTCTTTTCATGCCAATGCTCAGCAACCAAATGGAGACAATAAATTGGAAGTTATTAGATCCAATTTAATAAATTTTAGATCCATTTTATTGGAAAATGCCCCAAACCCCGATTTCTCTCTAAAAACAAAGAACCACAAAACTGAAGAACCTGACAATCATACCTACATACAGCAAGCACTATGATTATTACACTGAATATTCTCTTCCCAATATTAATTAAACCCTCTATTTCACAATCTTATTTTCCATTTATTCCCTAGTTCAGTCAGCAACCAATCACACCTAAAAAAGCTATAAAATCAACAAAATCCTTGCCAATTTAGTTGACTCCAAATCCAACCAAAACAATACTCAAAACTGGATAATCTTCGTCAAATTTAAAATAGCCATACCCGCCACTTACAATTTGATTGACGAACTTATAACAAAATGTATTGATAGTTAAGCCCGAATCGAGATAATTACAGCCTCAAAACTAAGCAATGCAGTAATGCATGAAAAATTAGGCACTTTTCCTTTAGTAAAAGTACTGTTATTGCTTATTAGCAGCAAAGATAGAGAAAATCTTTTGTTTTGCAAAGAAATAGAAGTACTCATAATCTCTAATCCAGCCAATGCTTGGCTAAGTGACATATATCAAATAAATAAGAAGTATCAAAAATTCACATTTTTTAATACTTCTGTTAAAATTTTCTCTTTCTTCAGCAATCAAACATCCCCAATACAGAAAAATAAAAACTGAAGCAAAGCATTCATTCCCAAATGCTTAATTCCCCAAAACAACCCCTGATTTAGAATCCAATTTTCTTTACTTTTTCTCACATTTTCTCAGCAACCAAACAGACCCACTAAAATCAGATAAATACGACGAACAAGAACACTTACGCTTGGGCAAAGGCCTTGAGGAAATAAGCATCCTGGGATATATAATGACGGAAAGTCTCCGTCCTCAGATTCCCAGAAGCCAAACAGACTGCAAAGGGAGTATACATGGCAAAGATGGATTCTCTGCGGAACTTGATCCAGAAACGCCTCGCGAGCCCCTCCTCACAACCCACAACATTGGAGATACCCGCCATTGAAGAGGGTATGGCCATGGGTGGTGGTGGTGATAGAGATCGCCGAGTCGGTGATTCGACACAATGAGATAAGAGTGAGGATCGGAGTGAGCCGGAAAGGCCGAGTCGAAGAGGAGAGATGATGAAATTGAAGAGAGGGGTTTTGATTGGGTTTGGTGCAAACAGCAGCGGGCGCATCTAAGCAAGAGAGAGAGAGAGAGAGAGAGAGAGAGGCGTGAGTTGGCAGTTGGGTGTGAAATGGGAGGGAAGTTTTTATCATCCGGTTAACGATACTGATCTGTTATGGGCTTTCCTTTTATTTAATTTATGGGGTAAATAAGCCCACGTTCTTGCTTCCATCCATCATCCATGGCCCGAAGACAACTTTTGTAAAAGCTGGTCTTTGCTTCCATGGCCCGTAGACATATTTATAGGGTAAATGAAGTTTTTCCTAGAGAAATTATCATGTCATTATGTTGACGCGATGAAATTCACAAATTAATATATTACATCTGAAAAACTTATGTAATGTGTCACTTCACTTATCACTCATATCAGTCATACACACTCTATTGAATTTTGGATAAATTGTCTAATTGCAATGCATTGATTTGCGTATAGTACCACATTAGCATGACCTTACTGAATAATATCTAATCGAAAACAAAAGACTAATGGGTAAATATTGTGATGTTCACACATGTGCACAATTTCTTTAAATAAAAAAATAAGTAAAAAAATAAATATATAGATAAAGAAGTGTGAAAAAATAATAGGTTGTAAAAACCTAACAAGAGAAATAAAAAATAAATAAACGGCTTTTTCTAACGCGTGCCCTAGGGGCACTGGTTAAAGAGGATAAATTTGCATACAATATACTCCTATTTTCTTAGTTCTTTTGGTTTTTTATTTGACACAATTACCCTAATAACAATCATTTCTTTTTTTAATTAAACTCAAAGAGATATCTTTTCTAAAATTATTCTAGTTGTTTCGATGATTCCATTGAAATGGATAAACGGGTTTTTCTAATGGGTACCCTGGGGGAGTTGGTTAAAAAAGATATAGTTGATGATAACTTCTATTTGAATGAGATATGTTATGCACAAATCTCATTATCTTCTTTTCTTAGGGTATTCTGTTTGACACAATTACCCTCGTAACAATCTTTTCTTTTTTTAATTAAACTCAAAGAGTTATCATTTCTAAGATCATTCCAGTTGTTTTGATGATTCCATTAAAAAGATAAACGTATTTTTGTTTCTAGTGACTGCCCTAAGAACTAGTTAAAAAGGATAAATTTGCAAACAATAGACTCCTATTTGTATAAGATATGTATATAAAACATATCTCATTATCTTCTTACTTCTTATAGTTTTCTATATGACACAATTGCCCTAGTAACAAACTTTTATTTTTTAATTAAACTCAAATAATTATCCATTCTCACATTCTAAAATCCTTCCAATTGGTTCGATGATTCCATTGACAATAGCTGAACGAGTTTTTCTAGCGGGTGCTCTAGGGTCACGGGTTAAGAAGGATAAATTCACAAACAATAGACTCTTTTTTGAATGAGATGTGTATACACATACACATACACATATCTCATATTCTTCTAATTTGTTATGGTTTTTTTTATCCAGAATGAGGCCCACTAGGTCCGTTGAGCTACACAATAGGGGGTAGCTTTCCCCTTTCCCTTTAATCCCTCATACCCCACCCAATAAGAATCAAACTCAATATCTCCTTTATAGAAGCATGATGCTCCAACCATTGAGGAGCCTCATTGGGGACATTTCTTATGGTCTTCTGTTTGACACAATTATCCTCTTACCAATCTTTTCTTTTTTAATTAAACTCAAATAGTTTTCCTCTCTAAAATCATTCTAATTGTTTCGATGATTCTATTGAAATAGCAGATCTATTGCAAGAAATAAAAATTTCCCTTCCAAATTAGAAGTAAATTAATTCATATAACATAAGAAAATGGAATTTAGGAAGGATAACTTCATCAAAATATTCATCTCAGCAAGGCTCTCATCTATTTTTTTGTTGTTAAATTGAATTAGAAAACAAAATAAAAATGATTTTAGAAATGATAACTCTTTAAGTTTAATTAAAAAAAGAAAAGTTTGTTATGAGAGTAATTGTCTCAAAAAGAAAACCATAAGAAATAAGAAGATAATGAGATATGTGTATACACATTGGTAGTCCTTAGGACAACATCACATAGAAGGGGGTTGAATATGTGGTTAAGTAAAAATCAAACTTTAAAGTCTTTCTGAAATCTATCTGAAAACAACCCTTTTTCAGTGTCTTGAATTGAATATTTATTTATGAAAAATCAATTCCTTGATAAAACCGATCATGGAATCAATTATGCCAGTTACTGTGAGTTAGCTAAGTTAGTAAAACAAAGAGCAATGGAAGAAGGGACTCAATCATTTTATTCTGATTCGACCCTCAATGCGAAAATCAACATCCAGTTCCCAAGCTGACTAGCTTGAGCTTTCCTTTTCCACTATCTGGCTAAGGCATTGCATGAGAGTTTTATCTTGGTTCACTCATAACCAAGAGGCTTTCTGCTCAAACTCCAAAACTTTACAACTGTGGAGTTTTTCCCTTAGAACACCCACGAAACCAAGAGGATTTAAATAAGCTCAACCTATGAACTTTTACAACTGTTGAGTTTTTCATATTGGGAAACCCATAAAACCATGAGGCTTTTACAAGCTTAACCTCTAAAACTTGGAGTTTCTTGTTCACCCCAAATCAAGAGTCTTTACCTAGAGCAACCTCCAAAAGTTACAATCGTAAAGTTTTTCCTTTGGGAAACCCACAAAACTATAGCACTTTCAGGTCAATTCTCGGAACCAAGCCTATTAAAGACTATCCTTCCTAAACTAAAATCCTAGCTATCCAGAAGTGTATCATCCTCAGCTTCCCTCACTACAGGACAGCAGGCCTTTTACGACGGCCTC
>JAYMTT010000860.1:0-11182 GCA_036898025.1 Hypseocharis bilobata
GAATACAAGTTAAAATTATCTAATTTTAAATGAGCCTCAAAATTGAAATCCATATACATGTTTGAAACTTAAAATTATCCAATTTTAAATGAGTCAAAATTGAAATCCATATACATGTTTGAAACCAGGTTTTGGATTCCCCAACCGATCCAGGCACACATTTTGCTACCTCTAACTATGAACGAAGCCTTGTAAGCAAATTTGTTCTTCGAATCCAAACACAGTATTCTACATTTGAAAATATTTCTCATTAATTTATTTGGACTTTACACGAAAATGCAGTATCTTGAAGAAAATGTTTCTTTTACGTTATTGTTGACGATTTCAAATTTTCAATAAGTTTGCATGAGCTAGATCCCCAAAATACAAAACATGAGGCTCGTGAACATTGCATTACTCTTCACAAACACATTTAAAATGAAACAGATCAGAGTACTAAATATGTAAGAAGTGATCATGACACGAATGATAATTGTATCCTCTGCGTTCTTTGACCTTTCTATGACATATTGAGTATAAAATACGACTCTTAAATTATGCAAATACATATGCCATACAATACAAAGGAGGAAAAATTATCTACAAGATTCTATGCAAAAGCATCCTTCCACGGAGAGGTTCCAAAATCAGTGCATCCTTAACTACAAGAAAGTCAATTGGAATGGTTTCATCATTATGCACATTGCTGGACATGAAAGTAGAAAAAAGACAAAGCCTACCATAAGATCATTACATGCAGTTTTGGGACAAATGGAAATAAGATGATTGATAAAACTGCTCAACCAAGTAAGCTCAATGACAAAATAGCTTATATTCCGGACAATCAAACTCGATTAACTGAAGACTTCAAACAACATACAACTATGATCAACAAACTGCCATGGTCATCTCAATCTGTGTATTCAAACTTCTTATGCTTTCTTCACTATGCTATGCTTTTATCTAGCTACGCTTTTGAGCAATCTTTAGATGTAAGAAACCAAGTTGTTTCAGTTCTACCACAAGCTTCTCAAAAGAAAGTACATGTTTTCTGTTAATATCAGTCAATTAACTATGTTATCCTGTATGGCTAACTATCTCTGTCGCAAATGAGAATGAATATCAGTTAGTTAACTATATCTAACCACAACAAACTCGCTGGCGAAGATCGAGGCAATTACGAATTTGGGTCCAAAAATACCAAAGTTAGATATATGAATGAACACGTCTAGACTACATGGAACAAGTTTGAAAGAGAATGGAGATTAAAATCTAAAATATGTTTGCTACATCAGCAGCACGTGGCAAACATCAACATGTCGAACTTGGATAGCTTATCTCCACATGGCCTCTGCAGAATAGGGACTTGAACTGGCCTTTACAAATCAGCTCCGCTTGTAGCATGCCTTTCTGAATTGCAATATCAACAAGTGGAATGAACAGCATGGACAAAGCAAAAAGAAATACAAGGTCGCTACAAAGTTGAATTTCTGCAGCACCTTAAGTGACAGCAGATTGAATCTGTTTACAAGCTGGTTTTTCATTCTAAACAGCTCATGTAAGACACAAACAAAGCTAAAAAGACCTAAAGAACAAGCTTGGACAACATGAAGAGAAGTTACTCAGGAATGGACAGCAATTAAAATTTAAACAACTTTGCCAAGTGGGAAATAAAGTATTTGGCCACATCAGCAACACATGACTTCTCCAGCTCAACTCCACGTGTCTTGTGCCCACTGGAACTTGCAGTCACCACAAATAGATCAAGACCACTTGGAGCAAGCCTATCGGAACTTGTTGAAGTCTCTACAAAATGGGATAAACAACATGGGCAAGGAAAAAGAATGCTTGCTGCTACAAAGATGTCATCCTGCAGCAAATATTAACTTATTTTCACTTTGCTTTATGTCCAGCAAAGTGGGACTTCAACAGCTATATTCCAATGGCTACAATTTGAATTCTTAAGCTGCCATCAATGTCTATAAATAAAGAAGAGTGAAGAACAAGCAGCAATGCATCCAGCGAGTCTTCGAGCCACACTTTGGAAAGCCCAACCAGATTTGTATTATTTTTAATCTGAAACTGTTTTGGTTTGTATCACCTTGTGGAAAGGAAATTTAAACCATATCTTCTATACTTTTATCATCCCCGCGAGGTGAGAGAATAGTTGGACAAGGTGTCCATTAAGGTTGGGTGTCGTAACCTTAGGTGTTTGAGGGTAGAAAAACAGTAGGAAGTAAATTAAGGCCTGAGAAAGCTTAAGTTGTAAATTTTGTCCAAGTATTAAAGTTTGGGAGAGCCTAGTTTAGGTATCCTAGAAAGGGTGGATTGTGCTGGGGCCGAAACACGTTAAATCCTGAGTGCAAGCATCTCTTAACTTTCTCTTTGCATTGCATCTTAACTGCTGCACTTGTCTTTATGCTTGACATACCAGCTCATTGTTCTTTTGCAAGAGCACTTAAGACTCATAGTTAACAAGTCTTAAAACATCTTGAACAAGTTAAATTAAGTCCAGATAACAAATTACTTTTGAAGCTATTAACTGCTGCATTTCTTACTTGCTCTGTATGCTATTTAATATCCTTTAGAAGCATCATATCTGTTCTTGTCAACTTGTTACTCATTTGTTTCAAGTCAATATAGCCGAAAACAGTTCAGAGGGACAAGCCATAGATATGAGACAAGACAGTCAATACTCAATTCATTGTCTGAAGTGGCAACTAAAGTAAACCCAAACTCTAAATAAAATAAAATCCAAACTAAATCCTAATTTTTAGGGGTGGTCCTCAATCACTTCTCAAAATTAAACCCATTATTACTTTTCTTTTATGGCTCGGCAATCAGATGAAATCAAATATGCAACCTTTCTCATCTTAAAGAATGTAAAATGCTAACCGGGAAAAAGTACATTGGATCCAGTTATTGAAAGAATTCAAAACATAAAGAAGGTATAAACTTGCCTGTTGCCACTATTCAACAAAACAAGGTAGATAGGATTTTGCACATTTAGCTGATATAGCTGTAGGACAATGTAGGCACACGTAGAAATGCTGAAAAATCGGACAAACACATATCAATACAACTTGTAAATGACATTAATGCACTGTCAGGTTAATGTCCAATAATGATGGATAATGAGCTTTGAACACCCAACTGGAATCACAAAGGAAAAGTATTTGTAAAATATGTGTGACTAATCAAAAAATTAGTTCAATATGTTCTCCATTTTTATCACAATTGCTAGTTTCTATATTCAGAACACACAGAAAAACTCCCTAATGTGCCCATGATGACATACAACATCAAAAAGAATTAACATAGAGACAAGAAACATATAAAGGATGAGAAAGATCGAAGCGAATGAATGGTAGTATCTAACTCACTAAAGCTTCCTCTATTGACCGTTTATGTCTTTCAAATGCTTACATAGATTTATATGCCATAATCTGTCATGAACCAAGTACAATAAAATAAGGACAAGCAAATCCCTATATAAAGCAAAAATAACTCTTATGTGGAAAAATCAAACATGGTAACTGAAACTCACAAATTACAGAACCTCGCATTTGAAAGCATACAAATAAGTGATTGTGGAACAACGAGACGGATTTAGGAAATAAAAATAAGGGTTAATTTCCTAAATACCGTCTCTAATTAGGGTAGATTTTAGATTTGATCCCCTACTTTCAATTTAATCATAATTGATCCTCCTACTTTCACAGATCATCACAATTGATTTATCCTTGATTTTTTAAAAACTTTTTGATATATCTATCTATGTCCATATGATTTGAAACTTGTTTTGTAGATTATATGTCACATGAATTTTTCAATGGTTTCATCACTTTGGTCCAAAATATTTTTTGGATTGACGAAATATCAATTGTGATGATTTGTGAAAGTAGGAGTATCAATGATGATTAAATTGAAAATAGGTGGATCATATCTAAAATCGACCATAAGTAAAGGGGTATTTATGAATTTAATCATTAAATAACATATCAGGGCTGAAATTCCAGAGAATCTAATCCATAAGCAAATGAAGTACTTATGAAGGACCAATCTAAACATCAATTTGTGGTAGTTACTGTCACTCAATAAATATCTGAGACATTGATCAACACTCAAAACAGATGACATGCAACTCTAGCCTTATACAACACACGAGAAGAAACTGCATGCTTTTATCAAAGATGGATCAAATAGCGGATGAAACTCAGTTACAAGGGAGAGTTTACCTGCCAAAACATATCAACAGAAAAATCCATAAAAATGCGCTATGCCAACTTGGTTCTTTGTAGGCAACCCAAACCTGACATTGCATATAAAGCAAAGATGATTAATTAAAAAGTGAAGACATTATGTATTAATATTGTTCAGAAAGGTATAACATTAAAATAAAGCATATATTTCTGCAAAATGATCAAAGTTCTATATACAGAAGATTCTTTTCCAAAAGAATGAAAAATTGATCACTAAATTCGTCCAGAATTCTATGAATGCTCATTTAATTAGGGGCTTGATTCGAGGTCATACACTTGCAATTTTGTGTCAGAAATGTAAAATACACTTGAGGCACGCTTGTGGCTCATGCACCACAGCATTAATGGATTACTCAAAAGTTTTCATGCCAGTACTAACTGTATTCACCATCTGATTGCATCTATTTTCCTTCAGGCTTCATGCTAACCAACAATAAGAGCATATAGCAGCTTTCCAAATTTTAAGCGCAACATACGATCATAATCAGGCTACAGATATAAAACTTAGCTCAATGTATTACCACCTAAATAATCTCGTAAGATACCAAACATAATGATGCCAGGCTAAAGTTCACCAATCTACTAGACCACAAATTATGCATGCTTTAAATAGCAATTTTATCCTTGCTTGACAAGATTTCTTCAGATGTTACTAACTTGTAGAAATGTCAGAATTTCAAAGTGAGTTTAACAAAGTCCAACTTGCATTTTACTCGAGCTAAGACCATTCTTACACTGAAACAAAAATAAATTAACTATTCTCCGCCAAATCCTGGTAGAAACTTGTCTCTCAACGCCCTTTCTTGGAACCATGTCATAAAGAGTTTTCCTTCTTATCAATTAATTAAACAAATAGGAAACAAAGTTGTTGCTACCTCACTCCCCCTTCACCACATGTCATAAGTATAATTAAGCAAAATAGTAAATCAATGGATGAAATAAAACAAAAAACTTGTGCAATATGGAATTGGCATGTGAGATGCAGTAACATTCCAAACTTATTAACAAAATTTATTAGGTAATATTCATATTCAGGATCTATTGGATTCAAACTCAGGTTCAGGTGTGGGGAAGCGGAAGTACACAAGCAAGGTCCAAAATCACAAGGAAAAAATAGTGAAAAATATATCATTACCAAGGACAAGGGAAGAAACATCTATCGAATCAGGAGAATAGCAAAAGAATTCATGCCCAACCCAGTGCAATTGAAATTTAAAATTAATGCTTGCAGAAAAATTAGAAGCTAACCTGCATTCGAGGGAGAAGAGACTGTGATGGCATTGTAGCTGATATGTTTGGAATCTGAAAAATGGCAATCAAAATGTAATTAACGGTCAGAATAAAAGAAAAGGAAAACAAGGCAAGATATAAACATATGCACACTATTAGTGAACAACAATCAGTATAAATGCACATTATGGGTTATGAACAATGATTGCAAGATGAAAATAAATTTTCGAAATGGACATCACAGTTGGATCATGTTATGCAGGAATGTTATGGAGTATAGGAAGTGAAAATGAGAAATGAATGGGATATGTTACCATCTGGGTATTCGGTGTTGTCTGAGCAGCATTAAACAATGCACTGTTTGCAGTACCAGAAAATTGGCTTAAATGACGATTCATCTGATTTCCTTGATTGAGTTGGCTTTGACCAATACTATGCTGAACAGGCAGCTGCCTACCCTGAAATTGCTGATGTCCCAGTGACTGAGAAAATTGCATTTGATGTTGTCCATGTAACTGGTAAGAAGATATTTCCTAGTTAACCAACCAGATACAAAAAGTAGAAAGGGGGAGGGAATGAGGATGATTTGCAGTAAGACAAATAAGTAAAAAAAAAAAAATCTTCCTAATGCACCGCTAAGATAAGTTCTTACATCTCGGTTAAATTCCTCAAATAACATCCAACAAACAAATAAGTAAGAGCATAGGTATCATTAAAAAAATTGCATTATCAATTTCTTGTGGTACAGAAAGAAGTACATATAGGATATAGCAATCGCATGCTTCTCATAGAAGCATAAACTATTGAGCCGTGAAAGAAAATATGTTCTACTTGGGATGGATTCCACGTGACCTTATCAGAGTGCCCAAATATTTATATAATGCATGCACCATTATGTTAGGGAAAGATATCCCATTAAAATAACAAACATAAGGAGAAAAAAAGGTGCTGATTGTAAAATTACCGATGGGAACTTCTGCTGAGCCTGGCCCTGCAAATCATGCAGCTGTGATAGCTGATTCTGTACAGCAAATGTAACAGTTCAAAGCAATAAATCTAAATGGATGGCCAATAAAATAACTAAGCAAGTAATCGTGAGGAAAATGAAATGAACTTGGGTAAATGGGTTAAAAAAATTCCATATATGTCCAATCTTTTGGCGGAAGCTGGTGGCCAAGTTGAATTTGATATACACATGCCTAGATAATTAAGTATATTGAGTGTATGAACTTGTATATCCAAATTTCATATATATCTCCTCTGCTTTAAATGGAAGATGCGATACTGTTCCTTGAATAACTCAAAATTGCAGTTGCTTCAACACACTTTTCATGTTTATCAATAACCAGAATGTTGGTATAAAATATACCTGTCCCAGTCCTTGCATAGCAGATTGCCTGAACTGCTGCTGAGCAAGGATTTGCTGCTGATGCTGAGGCAATTGCATCATTTTCTGCCTTTGCTGTTGCTGCTGCTGCTGCGACGGCTGTTGTTGCTGCTGCTGTTGCTGGTTTTGTTGCTGAGGAGACGGTGTATTCATCATGTTTGTGCCAGATCTAGGTGAGTTAGCATATGGCAGTGGAGATGCGGTTGTGTTATCAAAAGAGGTAGCACTGGTAGCACCAGAAGGAGACGCTGCTGATCTTCCCATAAGTTGTGCTCCAGAAGCCTGCTTTCATAATGGTTTATAAGAGACAAAATAACAAAGACCTCCAATGTTTGATAATTTTACAACAGAATATCCAAATCTCTTCCAACAAATAGGGAAGATCAAGCAACAACTGGCAGTGGAAAACCCCAAATGAGGTTGGTCAGATCAGGCTATAAAGGGCTTAACAAAAACCAAACCTAATGAAGTCATCTGGAATTCTCAAATAAAATCTACGTATGATAGTTGAAGGCCATACAAGTTGGTAGGTCAGTCTTTATGTGAGCTAGCCAGAGCTAACCGACCAAGCTTAATCTATTAACATTATGACATCAAGTTTTGCTTCACAAGCAAGAAAATGGTTGAAAAATCTAAGCAAGCAACTATATACATAATAAGAGAAGAGAAGGTGAAGATTACATGCTAAACAAGAACATTAGCAGCTCAGACAGAATGCACCAGGCCAGGATCAGCTTGAAACTCAAGCAACAGCACAAGTCGTCAATCTATCCCAGAAAGATCTCAGAATGACCTCATTATGTCAACTATTTTGCAGGTTTTAGAATGGTCCAAAACTGGAAGCCCT
Source organism: Hypseocharis bilobata (assembly GCA_036898025.1). Classification (NCBI taxonomy): domain Eukaryota; kingdom Viridiplantae; phylum Streptophyta; class Magnoliopsida; order Geraniales; family Geraniaceae; genus Hypseocharis; species Hypseocharis bilobata. Next base: position 7,706 of record JAYMTT010000860.1, read on the forward strand.
TTATAGTACTAAAACAATACATAAACAAGACTCAATGCTATGGTCTTGGAGACTTCTAATCTGGAAAAAGAAGCGGGGTTTGTGGAGAAGATCGACCAGCAAATCTATGAAGGAGAAAGAGTGAGTATCATGGAAGAAGGTCAGGAAAGATAATATTTATGCATAACGTGTCAACTTTCAGGAGGTAAGGCCTCGTAATACACCATATTGAGAATGAAGATGGGAATCAAGAGAGAGAACCAAAAGAGGAATGATGTCCAACTCATCCTCGTTATATACAACTTCTTGAGACACAACAAATTAACAATAAAACTACATTATCTTTCACTTTTACAGGAAGATAAACGGTTATTTGCGAGAAATTACTAGTGCCAATAAGAGATGGAATGGAAATAACCAAAATGAGCCAACAACCAGATGAAAAGAACTTTTGGCATAATCAAACCAGCCTCTTAACTTCACATTTTGTAAAAGATGGACTAAGCATCTCAAAAGTCAAAAAGGTATAATTTAAGAGGAAACTAATGATCTAACCTGTAACAAAGCGCCTTGACCACCCATACTGTTTGATGACAGAGGAGTATTCTTTAGGTACATACCTGAAAGAGATAGATGTAAAAGCCAGAAACAATCTTGATATAAAAGTTAAAAATTCTCATTCTTTAACAACCAGTGCCTGACTCTTACCAGATGCATCAACAAAAGTTTGGACTCCATCATTAGTGGTGAGCACGTCAACCAGATGCAACGGAAGTGCAGACGTAATCTGTCTCTGGTCTCCAGATATTCGTAATCCTGCATATACATAACCTTTCATTAACAAACCTTTAAGCAGGCTTAGACCAAACAAAATCAGTGTTGCATTGCCCCTTAATGAGTCTCAAAATTGATCATCTCTCAGATCATTAAGATAGTGAACTGGTTTAAGATAAGAATTAACATTATTTATATACAAAGCTAAGCGCTGCTGTTAACTAGTATAATAAAAATGCAAGTAACTAGCTACTTGACATCTTGTAGAAGCTGTGGCTGTTGTTACTATAATAATTCACATGGCTCAATTGGTTCCATGAGACCAGTTCTTAGTGATACAAGCAATATACAACATATTTGTTCCTCCGGAGCTATGCGTCACAATTATTTCTGGTTATTGTTTGCAATTCTAAAGAGGATTGTTCAGTTTTCGTATTTACTATTTGATCACAATTCACAAATAGCTACTGTAGCTACTATTGGACTAGAGAATAAAAAATTCAATAAGCCATGGTTAAAAGTAACACCTTCACCATAATTTACAGCAGCTCGAAGTAAATTCTCCTGCTCTTGAATTTTCGCAGCCTGAGCCTTGTCCAAAGTTGGAGCAATTGTTGGCCCTTGACGAGTCCCAAAACAATACGCTTTACGAGTATCTGCCAATACCTTTTCAGCACTTTCACAAGCTTGTCCAATCATATCAATTCTAGCCTATAAAATAGAGAAGCAAATGTCTGAATATGTGAAGAAAATAAAAAAAGGACAATGATTGAGCTCTAAACTACCTTCAACTTCTCAAGTTGAGAGGAAATTGGCAGGTTTTGCATCCCATGAAGCAGTTGCTCTCTCTTGGAGTTGTCATCGACTTCCATCTCAGGCAATAACTTTGATGATAACATAACCGGTAATACTGCAATGACATGATCCATAAATTATCAGAAATATTTTGATTGCAAAAGAAGTATCACCACAAGCACCTATGAAGATTGCCAAGAATTCACTTTTTCTTTTTTCAATTTGTTAACATATTAGGTTCTTCTTCATCTATGGAACAATACTAATCATTGAATGAGAAACATGATGTTATATGATAATTTTTTTCATAATTACTATCTATGATCCTGCGTCTAGTTTCATAAACATCTAACAGAGAAACAAACCACTCAATGAAGGTTAGTTATCTAACAGGAAACTTCCTTGAGATAATTTACGATGGACATATAATGCATGTATTTTTTTCTTTTTTTCGATTTCAAAGATGGGATAATGTGTGTCTTAGTGCTTACTCATAGCATTCTCTGCATTGACATTCTTAGGATGTACAACAAAAGCCTTGGAAACCTTCTTAATCTCATCCACAATGTTGAAAAGCTCGAGATTCACCATAGAATATTGCCCCAATATATCTTGCCTGGTACACAAACAAGTCCGTTAAACATAGATAACTGAATAAAGCTCAAGATTCACCATAGAATATCGCCCCAAATTGAATGTCCTATACTTTTTCATCAGTTGGGAGCTAACCCAAGTAAACACCAATTTATTTATTTTTACTTTCTTCCCCTTTTGCTTCCTCTAATTCTTCTAATGCATAAATAATTTAGAATTAAACACAATACACTTCCAGAGAGAGACAGAAATTAGTTATGGTTTAGCTTATTTTCCCATTTTTAATCCTCTGCAAGTTAGACAGTGTAACAAATTAGGATTGGCGGATCTTTAAGTTGATCTTATAAATTCTAAGAAATTTGTAATTGAAAATTAAATTGGAGTTTCCAAATTTTGTAATTGTCAGGAATGTGCAAACAAATTAACCTAGAGAGAGAGAGAGAGAGAGACCATTTAGGGGTGGTGTTGGTGCGAGAGTAGGCGTCGAAGTCTTCGAGGATGCGAGTGATGGCTTTGAAGAGGCTGGTGGCTCGGGTCATGACGGACTCCAAGTTCAGCCGCTGCTGCCCCGCCTGGTTCAGCCCCTCCACCACCACCGGTTTCGCCACCGCTGCCCCCATTTGTTGCTGCTGCTGAGATTGGTCCTGAATCATTCCTTCCATTCTCAGATGATACACTCAGTCGCCGTCGCCTTCGCCGTCTCAGTCTCAGTCTCAGAGAGGAAGAGAGAGATTGCTCTGCCCTCTGGTCTCTCCTCTCCTCCGCCGCATCAATGCATCATTCAATTTCATGAAGGGTCGACCAAATCCAATAATACGACCTGCCGTTACACGAAACGACTTGTCAACGAGCACTCTGGGCTAAGCCCAGACCTTCCCGCTAAGCCCATTGGACTTTTTAACGACTTGTAACTGTAATTTTCTTTTTTCCTTTCGGGTTTCACTCTTTTTTTTATTTTATTAGTATTATTTTTATTTGTGTGAGACAGAGGCAACACGTGGATGCGACATATCAGCCCATACAGATACCTAAACAACATGTCACCTTATTATCATTTTCGGATATTTTATTGCAATTTTGATTACTACTCCTATTTTACATGGTTGGTGATTTGGTTGTTTTGCTTCCGTAACAGGCTCGTCATATCCAACTTTCATGACAGCGCTTTCTTTCCTTCTTACGTGTACTAAATCCATTAGTCTGTTTCGAAACATTTATCAACAAAGCTGTAAACCTTTTCTCCTGGCTAATTATTTAATCTTTTATTTTACTTATCTTATAATTTCCCGTCTATTTCAAAGTTGACGACTAATCTGTATTTCATTTTTCTCTCTC
>JAYMTT010000861.1:0-11179 GCA_036898025.1 Hypseocharis bilobata
TTTTCTTCAATTTTTATTTTCTACCCATGTTTGTTTGGTTCCTGAGAAACCCATTTCAAAACAAGCACAGAGTTCAAAGCATCTCTTTTTCCTCACATTTAACTTCAGCTGATCAGCTCAAATATGCTTAGTTCAACCAAGCCATCAACAAATTCAGTAAACCATGTGTTAATATTTTCTGGGTTCCTAATGGATTGCATATATAATCCCCCAAGATTGAAAATTGGCTTCATGGCTTGGTTGAATTCAGCTCAGAGTATGCCGCATTTTCTTAGCATACAATTCTAAACAGAAACATGTCATTTAGCTTTTGTGAATTATGTATATATGTGTGTGCTTAATTAATAGCTTTGTTAATTTGTATGGTTTTCCAGTGAATGCATTGAAAGCGATAGGGAAGAAGTTGGGGAAGACTGATTGGAACTTTGGGAAGGATCCGTGTAGTGGAGAAGGGAATTGGGCAGTTTTGGATGAAAGGAAAGCTTTTGAGAGCACAGTTACTTGTAATTGCACTTTCAATCAGAATACCTCTTGCCATGTAGTAAGCATGTAACTCCTCCTAATTTATCTCTTATATTTGCTCTTTTGTCATACTGTAATGGATATACTAGTTTTGTATCATATCATTCTCATGTAATTTTTTATTGTATGCGTTCTTAGCTGTGTGTGTGTGTGTGTGTGTGAGAGAGAGAGAGAGTCATTTTTAGGGGTTCAAACTAGGCAAACTACTTATGAACTTGAGCTGTAAGATTCTTGTGCTCAACTGGACTGTCACAGTTAAAGTAGCTAGAGTAGTAATAGAGTCAAAGTTCAAGTTTTAATGTACTAGATTTGAGCAGTTTGAAATGTTTCGGGCATGTCTGGAAGGATATACTAACCCGCTTTACATATAAATTTCAGAGAATTAAAAGCCCAGAATCTGTCGGGTACTGTCCCGCCGGAGTTTTCAAAGCTTCGCTACCTCAAACACTTGTAAGCAGAATCAGTATTCTTGCTTTTTAGTAAGTTAAACTGGGATTTTAAGCCACCTACTAATCCTATAGTTACCCTCATACAGGGACCTCAGTCGCAACAACCTCAGAGGTTCTATACCTCCCCAATGGACTACAATGCGCTTGATGGATCTGTGAGTGCCACCACTAGTTGTTACACTATTACCTCTTATCAGGAAATCAAACTTTGAATAACACGCTTTCTTATTTATCTGCAGCTCTTTTATGGGGAACAAATTATCAGGTCCCTTCCCAAAAGTTCTCACCAACATCACTACCCTGAGAAACCTGTATGTGAAAAAATTAGTTATCTATATGTGTGATTTTCAAATCCTATCAGATTTTTAATTTAACATGAAAGTTAATGGATATATATTACAGGAGCATTGAGGGGAACCAGTTTTCAGGACCCATTCCAACAGAAATTGGAAAATTAATCAACTTACAGAAGCTGTAATTTTCTTTAACCTTCTCCGACTGCATTAGCCCTTAAAATGATGATTAATTATACCGTGTATTTTTCTTTTCCTTTGGTAAGTATATCTGTTAACTTGATCAACGTCTTTCTTCAGTGTTCTATCATCAAATGCTTTAGCAGGAGGATTGCCGGTTGCACTTGCCAAATTGACCAAATTGACTGATATGTGAGTAGGCATTTGCTGTATTACTGAGCTCATGAGTTTACTGATAGAAAGATAATAGAAAGAAATAAACTGATTTATTTATAGCAGTTAGTTAATCCATAGATTAACACCCAACTTCCCTGAAAGTAGTCGGTTTCTGACATGAAATGGTTTAATACTCGACATCATAAAAACACGTTTCTCTTAATCTGTTTATATTTGGTATGTGTTGTACTCAATAATGGATACAGAATATAGTATGTGGTAAATTGCTGTTGGGAGTTCCGGTTGAAGTTTGAAATTTTGAATTTTCCATCTTTTTTATTTGATAATACAGTATGGTTTAGAAAACGATATGCCCTGGAATGTCAGCTGAGTATTTGTTTTTCTTCTTTTTGTGCATTTCAGGAGGATAAGCGACAATAATTTCTCAGGAAAGATACCTTATTTCATCAGTAATTGGACACAGATTGAGAAACTGTAAGCTTGTTCCATGTAGATTTTTGTGTTTTCTCATAATGTCGGCTAGTACTGAGTACTGACTACTGGTACAATTATTGCTCTTTACCGTGTTACAGGCATATACAGGGTTGCTCTCTTGAAGGGCCCATTCCTTCTAGCATTTCTGCCTTGACAAGCTTAAGCGATCTGTATGCAACTTTAAAGTTTTATTGTTTATAAATCTTACATAAAAACATGAGAAAATTTCGTGATTGTGTTGCTTTTTGATGGCTTTAGGAGAATCAGTGACTTGAGAGGTAAAGGATCTACTTTCCCGCCATTGAGTAAAATGAAATCCATGAAGATATTGTGAGTTACATTATTAGATAAAAATTACTTAACATGGAATTCTGTTTCTTTGATGAGTGTTTTATATGGAGAGATCATAGATATCTAATCCTTATCTACCATATAATGAAGGGTGCTGAGGAGTTGCTTAATACATGGAAAAATCCCAGATTATATCGGGGATATGGAAAAACTGAAAACACTGTAAGTAACTTTACAAAAAAATTTGATGAATCATTTCTTCTTGAAACTTATGCAAACTTTCATTTATTGATGCAGAGATCTCAGCTTTAATAACATGACTGGTGACATTCCAACATCATTCCTCGATCTAATAAAAGCAGATTTTTTGTAAGAGAATGTCCCATAAAAATCTCATTCGGCCGTATGCTTAATGAAGCTAATGTTTTTTTATTGATTATTTTTCTAGGTACTTGACAGGAAATAACTTTACTGGAAAGGTACCTGCATGGATCCTAGAAAGAAATAAGAATGCGTATGTATATTTCCTTATAAATTGTTTTTTTTTTTGTGCTTCCATTTCCACTTTGGTCCCTCAAGACAGTTGCCAAAATGAAACAGTCCATCAAGAGAAACAGTTATCTTACTCTACATTTGATAACATATTACTTCTAAGAAGAGTATACACTTCTGTTTTTCTTCTGCTGCTCTTCTAGCATAACGAGGAACGTTCTTGTCAACAGGGATCTTTCTTATAACAATTTCACATGGGGAGGCTCCAGTCCAGTTGAATGTCCTCGCGGCAGTGTGTAAGTTGTTTTAATATACATATATATATATATATTTCAGTTTTCCCAGATCCTCGGATATAATCATAATAGTGAACCATTTTATTTGTTTTCCAGGAACTTAGTAGAGAGCTACTCCTCATCAACAGATAAATTGTAAGTATCTATGCCCATACTGTCAGATACAGTACCTCGTTATTGCTCCAAATACCGTGGACCTTCGTTCGTTATATAACCTATATGGCTTACTGATAATGCTAACTGTTTCCTTTCTTCTTACTTTGCAGAAAGAAAGTCCCTTCATGCCTAAAACAGAACTTTCCATGTTCCGCTTCCAGGAGCCAATGTGAGTAAACTGTTTTCGGGGTTAAACTTTTGTTTAAGGAGCTAAAAACCATTTACACCGACTTAAATTTTATATTAATCTAGATTGAAGTTGTAGTCAGTCTTTCAATTTCTATGAAAGTACATCTTATGTCACTGTTATCCAAAATTTGTTACACTGGACACTTCAGTCTCGAAGTGACAAAAGAGTTCTACAAAAGAGAAAATGTCTTTGAGAAGCATTTTGAATAGGAGACATTTAGCTGCAAAAATAAACTTTGAAATGCAATGCAATGTTCTTCCATTATTTTACCAAATAGTGAAAAATGCTGTTCTTTTTCACTTGATAGGAAAACCAGAGGTGAGACCATGGTAACATACATGGAACTAGTGCACAATAGTAACAAACCTATACGCAAGCTGATTCTAGAAGAAATTACATGCTCCATTCCTTTCCTTTTTTCCCCTTTTCGTTGAAGATTTTTATTTCTGAATCTTGTATGGAATTGTCAATTCTCAAACAGATTACTCGTTGTACATTAACTGTGGTGGTAAGGAAATAAGTACCAGTGATAACAAGAGGTATGAAGCTGATTTAGAATCAAGGGGTGCTTCTATGTTTTATTCGAGTCAGAAATGGGCATTTAGCAGCACCGGACATTTTTTGGACAATGATATTGATTCAGATTCATACATTCACTCCAACACTTCTGCTATTTCCAATGTTTCCGCACTTGCTTCAGAACTGTACACAACTGCACGCGTTTCTCCCCTTTCCCTTACATACTATGGACTTTGTCTTATAAATGGGAACTACACTGTGAAACTCCACTTTGCTGAGATAATATTCATAAACGACAGTACATTTAACAGCCTTGGGAAGCGTATATTTGACGTCTACATCCAGGTAACTAAACTTAATTATATACACACACTACAAGAAAATGATTATTAGTCCTTGAATTATATATATCAATGAAAGATATTGAAGTGTGTTCTTTGTTTGAACATAGGAAAACTTGGTCTTGAAAGATTTCAATATTGAAAATGAGGCTGGTGGTACCGGTAAGCCCATTGTCAAGACATTTACTGCAGTAGTAACGAGCCATACGTTAAAGATACATTTTTACTGGGCTGGTAAAGGGACAACAGGCATCCCAAATAGAGGATTTTATGGCCCTATTATATCAGCAATATCAGTAGATCCTAGTAAGTTATTGACTTATTATCACTTCTTGATGGTGCTGTCTTTATTTTGAATTCTACGTATAGAACTAGGCTGAGTTTTTTTACGGAAACTTTTACCAACACAACTGAGTTATTATGTATGCATATGGTATAATTATAATAATGCCTCCTCTTGCCAGATTTCAAACCTCCACTTGATGACAAAACGCATCGTATCATAGAAGTTGGTGCGACTGTTGCTGCAACTGGGTTTTTTGTCCTCCTGGGCCTAGTTTTCATGTGGAGGAAAGGCTGGCTGGGAAGCAAAGTTTCTGCAGATACAGGTAAGAAACATTTAATCAATCTTTCTTACTGCACATTATCATTAGCATTTGACTATCCACACCAGCATAACATTTGTTGTATTCTGCGCAGAGCTAAGAGGTCTAGATCTGCAAACGGGATTGTTCACATTAAGACAGATTAAAGCTGCCACTAAGAACTTTGATCAAGAAAACAAATTAGGGGAGGGTGGTTTTGGTGCGGTTTACAAGGTAATTTAATATTTAAACCAGTTTTATGTCTTCTATTTCGCCTTAAATGTTCTTATAGTTATAGATAGCAATGTGCTAAAAAGTAAATTAAACAGAAAAAAAAGAAAATTATTCGGTCAACGCATCAATTGCTCTTCAATTGACCTGGTGTAAACAGCAGATCATGTGGCTTAGTCATCATAATTACATGTCCCCTTGATATTTTAAACTAAACACGGGAAAACATGTCATAATATGTATACACACACATCCATATGTAAGTCTTCTCTTTATTTAAGTAAATATCAAAAGTTGGTGCTTCCTGTGTTGAATGCAGGGTCAATTATCAGATGGAACTGTAATTGCAGTGAAGCAGCTCTCTTCAAAATCTAAGCAAGGAAATCGTGAATTTGTAAACGAAATAGGCATGATATCTGCACTGCAGCATCCAAATCTCGTAAAGCTCTATGGATGTTGTGTTGAAGGAAACCAGTTGTCACTGATTTATGAGTACATGGAAAATAATTGTCTTTCACGTGCTTTATTCGGTGAGTTTATTAGTTTGACTACTTGGAATATTGCCGTATCCCAATTAATGAATTAAGCGAAGAAAGTGTATATGGGCACTAAAATATTAACTGGCTTTCTAATTATTTACAGGGAGGAGGGCTTCCAAATTGAAATTGGACTGGCCTACCAGGCAGAAAATTTGCCTAGGTATTGCTAGAGGTTTGGCCTACCTCCACGATGAATCCAGAATAAAGATTGTCCATAGAGATATTAAGACTAGCAACGTTTTACTTGATAAGGATCTCAATGCTAAAATTTCTGATTTTGGTTTGGCAAAGCTTAATGAAGATGGTAATACCCACATTAGCACTCGGGTTGCTGGAACTATGTAAGTCTTTCAATATAAATATTTTAGTACTTTCCTCCTTCTTACTGCAGTTTGACCATGTTGTTTTTAGTGTGTCGTAAAAACCTACTATTGTGGACTCTTTTACTCCGTTCCATATTTGTCACAGATTCATGAAATATACTCCTACGCTAAACTTTTTTATCCTCTTTCATCTGCAGTGGTTACATGGCTCCTGAATACGCAATCCATGGATTTTTGTCTGTGAAGACAGATGTTTTCAGTTACGGGGTCTTGGTGTTAGAGATAGTAAGCGGAAGAAAAAACCATGACGGGCAGCTTGGTGAAGAAAAGGCAGATCTTTTGAGCTATGTAAGTTTTACTGAGAGTTCTAAAATTTGTCATAAGTTCTACTCAATCTTCTGATGAATGGCGTCTGTCATACCTGTTTTCTTTCAATGGCCACAGCTTGTTCGGGAATTATTTTTCCCTTACGGTTGAATGCTTATTGTTCCTTATTGACAGTGCTGTTGTTTTAAACTCTAAAAATTTCATTTCACCCCAACAAACTAGAGATAGAATGCATTTTTCTTCGTTATTATAAAACTGAAATGATTTATCTATCACTGTAACCTTGGTTTCCAACAATTTAAGTTTTTCCACTTTTTGAACATGTCAATAACATGCATGTCCTCCAAAAAATTTGTGGTCCTCATTTCCTTAATCTTTTAGTATTATGTAAATTTTCCTGAAATGGAACAATTTTCAGTGTTAGTCAAAGCATCTTATAGAGGACTTTGAGGTTTGCATTAAACTTTCATTGCAGTTGATAATGCCTTTAGACTCTTGGACAATGCATCAGCATATGATCTCCTCATCTTGTATTGTTCTAGGGTTTCCAATCCAATCAGGAATGTTCATTGATCATGCACTTGACAATTTATACCTCTTTGCAGGAATAGGTAAATAATTGTAGAACAACATATGGTTTGTTCTAGAGTTTTGACCATTCACGTCTCTTATTAGTTTTCTGTTTGAAGTTATTCCATCCATATCCTGAATCTGTTCTTGTTTAACTGGCTGGATTTCGGTACAGATGAAAGTAATTATGAACTAGTAATAAAGAAATATATATTTTTCAATTATTTAGAGAACTTGCATATTCACTGACCAAAGTATATAATCACTTAATTAATTTTGAGCTTCAAGTAAATTAGTGTATAATTGTAGTTTGCTTAAAGCGATTTTGTAATTGCTTTAATTCAAAAGTTTCAGAATGGAAAAAAGAATTGCCAATTCATTTATGCTTCTCCATTTTTCTTATGCCACATTATTTGCAGACATGGGATCTCTTTCAAGGAGGGAAGGCATTAGACTTGGTCGATCCAAGTCTTCCCAACTGCAATCGTGATGAAGCAGCTATGTGCATTCAGCTTGGGTTGTTATGTTGTCAAGCAAGTGTTGCAGATAGGCCTGACATGAACTCTGTCCATCTCATGCTTTCTAGTGACTCGTTTACTTTGCCCAGACCAGGTAAACCTGGACTTCAAGGCCGCAGAGGACGCTGGACGACTGCCTCAACTTCTGCCTTCACCAACACCAACACTAATCCTAACACTAGTAGTGCATACAGTGGTCTTACCAACGCTTCTGGAGGCAGCAATTTTGTCGAAGAGTATTCTAGAAATTCTATCTCTGTTCCTTCTATAGTTGATGAAGGCAGATAATTTGCATTATATTCTGTAAAGGGTGGTAATTGGCTTCATTAATTCGTTGTAGAGTTGATCTGTTTCAATCATTCTTTTATGTTATTGTTATTAGGAAAAAAAGTGTAAAAATGGTTCCAAAGTTTGTTCAGACGTGCACTCTATATCATAATAAATCTTGCGTTGAAATGAGGGATAATCTTTTCAGTTTGTCGGGGATGAAGAGGTTGATGTCTTGATCAACAGTATACGCCTTGCGTCTCTGATCAGTAACAACAGTTTCAGTTAATTTAAGTGAGATATGGTTCTTAGTTTCTCGAACAACATAATATCTAGATGTGTTCTTGGCCAGAAGAGTGATCAAGGAGAAAAATGGTAAGAGCAACTTTTTTACGCAAACATTTAAAAAGAAACATGGTTGAATAAATTTCATGTTCAGCTTTCTTGTTGTCTTTATTTGAATGGTTTCTTTTCATTGAATGGTTTCTTTTCAACCCTTTCATCGCCATCCTTAATTTTTTACGCAAACAGAATGAGACCCATACAAGCTTCCAATATTGCAGTGTCACAGGGCCAAATGCAGACTTTTGACCAAAAAAACACACATCACCTTATCTGCCTTTCAATAGATGGCACAGCCTGATAGGTTGATACCTTCGACGAGTCATTTTCTATCATATCTGAAATCATGTAATTAAGCAGATTTTCATTGTCAAAAGTGAATGCATTTGATCATTTCAGAGTTTATGGGTTTTTTTTTTATGTTCTATTGGATTATCTTAGACAATAAACATATGATTTATAGACATCTGTGTTTAGTTGCTAATTCTAATTAAGAATCATTTTTCTTCTGTGCAGGCATCAATTACAATTGATTAGCCAACTAATCTTCTCCAGTCAACACGTTTAGGTGCTAATTTCTTGTTACTATTCTCTTTGTACTATTTTATTGGAACTGCCATTATGAACAGATCAAGCTGTTATACAACAATTTCAAGGTCTTGAGCTAGAAAAAGAATCCTAGGTGAAGAATTTGAAGGTGATGGCTCTACTACCATTACTGCAGCAACTGTGGCTAGAGCTACGTAGCATGATCCTGTTGAATCCCTTTGTCCTTCATCTCCTCTTGTTCTCGCTTCTCCTTTTGATCAAAGATCGCAAAAGGTAGAAAACACAATTTACCTCCATCCCCTCCAAGGTTACCATTAATCGGAAACCTTCACCAGCTAGGAACACTCCCTCATCATTCTCTCCAAGCTTTGTCCGAGAAGTAAGGTCCTTTAATGCTCTTGAAGTTAGGCCACACGCCAACTCTTGTGATTTCATCTGCAGAGATGGCTAGAGACATGGTCAAGACTCATGATATTGTTTTCTCCAACAGACCCAAAACTACTGCTGTAGATATCCTTCTCTATGGATGCAATGATATGGGTTTCTCTCCCTATGGCGAGTTCTGGAGACAAACTAGAAAGATTAGCGTTCATGAACTCTTGAGCCTCAAGAGAGTGCAATCATTTCAATTTGTAAGGGAAGAAGAAGTGGCAGTGTTGCTCAATAATGTACGCGGTGCTGCTCTGATCAGCAACAGTTCTATTAATTTAAGTGAGATGCTTATTGCTATCTCGAACAACATAGTTTCTAGATGTGTTCTTGGTCAGAAGTGTGAAGAAGAAAATGGTAGGAGCAAGTTCGGGGAGTTGTCAAGGACATTCTCGGTTCAATTTACAGAATTCAGTTTTGGGGATATGCTCCCTTATTTGAGATGGATGGATGTTCTTACCGGCTTCACTTCACGTTTGAAACAAACTGCTAGTAATAGATGATTTTCTTGATCAAGTGATTGAAGAGCATAAGATCAATTCAGAGGGCTATGATCACCAGTCTGATAGTGAAGACTTTGTGGACATCCTTCTCGAACTTCGAAAGGATGGCATGCTTGGTGTTGAGCTCACTAAAGACAACCTTAAAGGAATCTTACTGGTGATCTCTCTGTCTAATTTTTTTGGTCTCTATGATTCTCTAGTTTATGTCTAATCCCTTGCTTATTCACTATTAATTTCAGGACATGTTTATCGGAGGAACTGATACTACATCAACAGCTATGGAATGGGTTATGGCGGAGCTCTTGAAAAATCCAAGTAAGATGAAGAAAGCCCAAGAAGAGGTGAGAAGAGTAGCGGGAAAGAAATCGAAGTTAGACATGAATGATGTGAATCAAATGGAGTACTTGAAATCTGTCATCAAGGAGACACTTAGGTTACATCCACCTATTGCTCTTTTGGTTCCTCGAGAAACATCTGCAAGTGCAGTATTGGGAGGTTATGATGTTCCTGCCAAAGTGAGAGTGTTTGTCAATCTATGGGCAATTCAGAGGGACCCAAAATTATGGGACAGACCAAAAGAGTTTTTACCAGAGAGGTTCGAGGACAACCTGGTTGATTTCAAGGGTCAGGACTTCCAATTCATCCCTTTTGGTGCCGGGAGAAGGGGCTGCCCCGGCATGGCTTTTGGGGTCACTGCAGCTGAATTCGTGATTTTTTTTTATTATATTGGTTCAACTGGGACTTGTGTGATGGTGCAAGTGTAGAGGATTTGGACATGAGTGAAGTTCATGGGCTGACTTTAACCAGGAAAGTTCCTCTCCATCTTGTACCTGAATTATACACTCCTTAATGTACTAACTGAGTATTTGAGTCTTGTATCTGCCGTTTAATTATGGAAATGCGTATGTTTATTTTATAAATCTTTGCAATATGTTATTGCAGAATTCTGAAATTAAACTGTCTTGTTGTATGCTGTTCATGGCTTGAACCTTCTTATAACAATCCTTAGTTTCTGATTTGAAAACAAAATACTACAATCCAAACAAGGTTCCATTATTGCAGAATCAAACCATAAAGTGCAATAAGATAGCCCCACCTGATATCTTCAAGGAGTCATTTTTTACCAAACCTGAGATATTGTATGCAAGTGATTGTCAATGTTAAATCTTTTTGGATGTTGATAACTATTACATATCCTAACTTTTATTTATTTATTTATGCATAGCTCGGTTTTTGGCCAGCTTAGGATGCTTGAGTCTAGTTGGAATTTTTTCTTCCAAAGAAGCCTTACACTTTTGTGTGGGCAACAACAAGCATTAACCGAAAAAGAAACTTGTCCTTTAAAAGAATGTGGAACTTCAGCTTTCCTGTAGTCTTCTGTTGAAGGTTTCAAGAAGCACTCGATCTAGTAATATTACCAGTATACAGCCTAAATAGTAAGCTTCCAATAATTGCAGTGTCACAAAAGACAAGCTCTTAGCCAAAAGACAACATGTGATCTTATACAAACACAGCCTAAAAGTCAATAGATGATTGTCATTGTTAACGTTAGCCTAATATTTTGTTATATTAATCTTTTCTTATCACTAGCTCTAGTTCATTACACGTCATATTGAC
>JAYMTT010000862.1:0-11173 GCA_036898025.1 Hypseocharis bilobata
GTATATCATTCATAATCTAAAAAAAATTAAAATAATTTTCATTCAAAACATAATTTTTTATTTCTATTTTAATTTCTATTTCGATTTTCAAGAAATAATCCAAACATAGGCTTAAATGTTTATTTTACTACATCAAATCACTTCGTTAAGAAATTGAAACATCTAAAATCAAAATCTGGTCTGTTATTTTGATGGGTATTTTTTATTCTCATGTGAAAAATTGGGCAAATTCTGACAAGCTAGAGCCTAGAGAGAATCTCATTTTATTCCTATTTTTATTTATGTTTAATTTTTTTTACAGTATTTCTCACTTTTCCATGTGGACGAACAGTGGGGCTCCCAGGTGCCAGGTGGCAGAACCTGATGGGCCAGATTTTGTCGCATGTGCGACCAACCTACCAGGTTGCCACGTGTCAAACGGTCCCTATGTATTCAAAGCAATATTTTACTGTTTCCTCTGTCCGTCACCACCAACACAGTACGGTACCTCTTTCAGTAAATCTCACGCCAGTCCAGAGCGCGTGAGATCCAATCTCAAGAACTCACTCGGAAAGAAACGGTTTTAAAGAAAGTGAGAAACACGCGCACCAGTCGAGGTTGGGGAAATAAAAACATGATGGTGTAAGTGGGCACGGAAAACCAGCGAGAGAGACGGGGACCTTACCCTTTTGGAACAAAGACCGTTTCATTGCGCGCGCTCTGTAGTTTTGAGTTTGTTTTTGTTTTATTTTTGGCAGTAAAAAAGAGATAGGAAAAGACCTTTTTACCCTTGTTTTGTTAAAGAGTAAAATTGAACATGATGTAACATAATAGTAGTACAACTTCTTGAAGTTTGTATTCTGGTCTGCAGTGTCCAATGATTCTTTGCCACCTCAAAAAATTCTCTTCCCCTGTACAGTAGCTATGATAATTACTTCACCCATTAAAAAGAAAAAGGGAGAACCCAAAAAATAAATAAATAATTTGAAAGGTAATCTTCTAAAAGTTGATGCCCTTTTCTTCGGTGAAAATCATCGGGTAAATTCGCGTTGGATAGGCTCATATTAAAGGTAAATCGTTACTTACTGAATTTTAAATGTGTTCTATAGTCGAAGTTTAAATTTGAAACATTTGATTAAGGGAGTAAAAACCATTATTATCCCACCACATTAGTTTTGTGATTTTGATTCATGTTCACAATTAATCTCAACACTAATGATCATAATAATAATGGATTTTTGAGGTTTTTATAACATGTGGTTGTTAACATAATTTTCATTTTATTAACAACTACATAAACACATGCAAATATAAGAGAGTACTTGTGGATTCATGGGTTCTTTGGCAGTACAATTTTCAAATTGAAAATTTTACTAGTTTTTGGTGAGTTGACTTTAGACACTTTTGCCAAAATCTACTACAACTGGGCAATAACAAATGAGGAAATAAAGCCATTAATGAGGTAACATAATGGAGACAGATACAGAGGCAATGCTGCTAGGAGGAGCCAAGCCAACATAATTGCACAGTGCACACCATACCATAATATATTTTCTTTTTTGCAACTTAGGCAAGTGTATTGCATATAAATGGACAACCACAAAACCCACAAGGGTTGCTTTGGAAAAGCAATTTATTGCACATCTCTTTCCCACTGTCCTTTGCCTCTCACACACTTCCCAAAGGCTGGTTGGTTAATAAACAAAAGGTTGCCTCCAACTTGAACCACCACAGTACCAATAATTACATTAACCCAAAATAGAATATACTACAAAAAACAAAGAAAAATGAGTACCAACTACCAAACCAATTCTTCAATTTTAGATCCAAACTTGAAAGCAAATCAAAACCTTACTTAATTCATGTTTGGGTTCTTTTTTGCTGCTTTAACCAAGAAGAATGACAAACAAATAAAGAAATTGACATAGTATTACATAAAAGAAGATTCATATTAATCTTAACTTTAGCTTCTCTTCTTTTTATACTTGTAAATTTTGTAAAGAATATCAATGACATTTCTCTCTTTTCTGTCTCCCCCCAAAATTCATAGAGGCAGTACAATTTCTATCAACTATTATATTCTTTTGGTGTAAGACAGTTGTAATTCAATTTTTTTTTCTGTACAAAAAAAAAGAAAAAGAAAAAGAATCATGAATAAATTAACATTCTATCAAAACCAAAATTAAACCAGCTACCCACTTGGAGCTTTTGGATTTGTTTGAGTTAATCCTGCAAGAACATTAAGAAAAACATTAGTTATGTACCCTCATACTTGAAAAATAAGCATCATTTACATGAACTGACAAAAAGTGACAAATCTGGAATATTACATCATAGAGATTAAAGAGCATGCTACAAATCTGACAATGGTGTCAGAAAGTTGAAAAAAAGACTGAAGTGGGTTGGTGTTTTCTTCCTCTGTTTTGTTACATTTTTATATAGATGAATACATAATTAGATGCAGACATCCATATAGTATAATACACACCAAAGTACCAACTGATTTTCCAGCAAGAAATGAGATTTAGTAACCAGAATAGTACCATGAGGATTGAGGGGTTGCAAGCAAGTTGGGCATTGCTTTCGTGCCAAATTAGGTAGTAAGTCTCGGCGATCCAAAGAATTGTGAGCCACAAACTCGCAGGAGATAGTAATTGTCAACAAAATTACAAGTTTAGGTGCCTGTCAGGATAACGGAAAGGTACGGAAGGAGTTAGACAAAACGATTTAGGAAGGGATGATTTTGAGCCAAAACTGAGAAAAGGAAAGAAAGTGAAGGGCTTACCTTCTTTTGGATTGAGGGCAAAAAAGAATGTCTCTCATCAGTTATCACGATTGGGATATGCAGTTTCTTGGCAGTAGTCCCCACCTGTGAAATGGGGGACCAAATAACAGATAAGAATAAGAACAAGCACGAGATCTTCTCAACCAAAAACTTTAATCGGGAAAGAAGACATGATTTACAACAATACTTTAAAAAATATGCGAGGTACATATTCTATTTTCTTTGATGTGGAAGTTGGATTCAGCTAGCTGACAGATTTAAATCGGCAAAAGGTCAGCATGCCTGTTAGACTACAAGATATATCATTGATGATCTGCAGCATCACCTTGTATAGCTTGAAAGCTACATTAGGTATACTGCAAATTGTTCACCAATGAACTTTGCATCATCAATTTCATGAAGAGGCCCGTTTTTTCATTTTTTTTTTCATGAGCATATACTGAAGCAAAATTAAGGGAAGTAAAAAGAGTGAGAAAAGTACCAGAATTGGTATGAGCATGATGGTAATTGATGAAAAAGTGTGTAATTTTGACAAGGTCTTGTATTTGTGTGAAATCCTGTAATAGCAAATGAAATTTTCATCAATTTTGGGAAAAGATAGCAAGGATATGGTAGTAAAAGAGAAGATAATTATTCATGTCATTCTCGTGTTCTCTTAAATTACCTTGTCTCACAGCCCATTTAACTCTGCTCCAATTATCTTGAGCTGAGCATGCTGGAACGTGGATCAATTGAAAAACCTATTCCTCAAAAGAAATTGAGATCGGTGTATCCAAGTGACTGTGGCAACAACTCTTCCACCTCGACCCTAGAACTGGAACAGCTCATGCTTTTCTTAATCCGATTACGATTTATAGACTCTACCTCAGCTGAAAATATGCTGTAAACTGGTCTATGGTCTGAGAACCTTGACTCTCCTCGAACATAAGATAATTGATGCAGGCCTCTTCCGTGCCACAATATACGATCACACCTTTACGTATGAGAATAGATGGATTAGTGCATATAATTGAAGAATTAGTACATCTAGTATTACAATATATGTTAAAAATATAATGCCTAATAAGTAAAAACATTTTCTTCTTTATTGGTATTGAAGTTTCAGATTCTCTGGAACTCTTTGCTACAAGAGATCTTTTTGTTCCTTGTTCTTTAATTGGCTTTCTAGAGAGAGAGAGAGAGAGAGTACCATGCAGGAGTTCTTCGTTTTTCCTTAGGGTGCCTATCATCCCCTGCATATCTGTCTGAATTATTCGAATACTTGTACGTGGGAGGGAAATATATCCTTCCTTCATTCCATCCCTCAAAAACACGCCCCCGCCTTTGCTCAATCCGAAGCTGAATAGATCAATCAAGATTTCAGATTGATCATCAGCTATCATATGATAATTTGAGAAAAGACACAAAACACTTGAATGCATTGCAAGGAAATCAACATGTTATTATATGCTAGGATAATTTGTTATAGGAAAGTAACACACCTGATCATTTTCTAGAAGAGCTCTCCAGTTGCGCATCTCAACAAGAGCCTTTGCAGATCGGTAAGAGAGGGCAATCCTATAATTCAAATCCCCAAGCCAAATAATCCGACTGCACCAACACAGCAGAAGTTAATTTTTTAAGAAATACAGCCACACAGTAGTTTTCATTTAAAAGACCACACAAATTATCAGAAAGATGGTAAGGAAACGCTGAACTGATTATAGGAAGATGGTTCTGCTACTTGGTCAAATCAAATAAGTAAAAGATATGAAGAAGTTGGAATAAGGATCTTACTCATGATCTAGAATTGTCTGCGGGGAGTTCTCGTCTCCCATGCCATGAACCCTGGGAAACCTTGTCTTCCTTAGGATCTCCATGACATCTGAGTTCCTTCGTAGCTCGTCACCCTCCTTCTGCCCAGAGGTTAAATGACTACAGATGAAGCAAAAGCTTGTTTGGTGTAAAGACATGCTAATTGAAATTGAACCCTGGAAAACCGAAAACCAAGAAAATAAGATTGCCAACTCTTCCTAGATCATCATCACAGTTTCTATATCAAAATCTAAAAAATTTCTATTAGCAAAAACATACCTTGTTTCCAAGATAACCCATCAATCCTCTGCCAACACAGGAAACTTTCATATTGCGAACATCATCTCTGAGATCACTCTTCACCCAAACTGTTAGAAATATTCCAACCATTTGCTTACTGGCAACCAAACAGTACCTTGACTGCCCCGGCTGCCTATCTCTATCGTCCATGGAAGCAGACCCATTGAAGTATGTTGGCGAATAGTGCATACCAACCGGTGAATCCCCAGGTCCATTCTCATCATCAGAGGAACCCCATTTAAAGTTGGGATCATAATCACTTGGCCTGTGGCCAAACATAGCTCGATCACATACACTGAACCTTCTCTCAAGTCGGGGTTGTTGCATTGACATGTCATTGTCCATTCTCATACTGCGACTCAAAGACTGAAAAGAGCGACGGTGGAAGAAGGATGAGGCCTTCTGCCTCGTTGATCCTTCAAAGTCCGCATCTATTTCTACTAGTGGATTAGGGATTGGAGAAGGTGTATGGCATCCCCCACTGGTGCCCGGAAGACTGTTTAAAGTCTTCCTAATTAGTGCTAACCATTTTCTAGCTGGACCATTGTCTTCTGTGCCCAAAACATTACCAGCATTCAGAGGAACAATTTCTTGAAACCTAAAAGGCAAAGGGAATAAATAGCCTACTGTTAGCATCTGGTTATCACAGAAATGACAAAGGAAAGAGGACGAATTCTAATTGAACAGGACGTACCCAAGCACATAAATGTCAGCAGGAGGAGAGGTGTGAAGCCAATCTTCAAGATTCAGATGACTTGGTGGCGATTTTCCAGCCACATTCCACGTCGCTACAAAAATCCTGTTGCCACATGAAAGAATAACACAATTAAACCAGTTCTTAGATTACAAGGCAACAAATGCACAAGACGATAAGTAAGATACTGTAATACTAATACAAACCTATAATTATGCACATCTCTAACTTGTGCAGCATCAAGGTCGATCTTACTTCGTCGGACCCTATCAGTATGCCTCTTGCTCAATTTCTCTGCGAAATTAAGAAACTGTTAAAACACAAATTACACAATCATTTTTAATTTGTTTTTTTTTTATGTAAATTGTGGTGGGGTTTAGACTTTAGAGAGGAGTGGTCCAAAGCAATGTGGGTGCCTGATACTGAACCTGTTCTGCTTTTCTTGATTGTGCATGCCTC
The DNA here is from genome assembly GCA_036898025.1 of Hypseocharis bilobata. Lineage (NCBI taxonomy): Eukaryota > Viridiplantae > Streptophyta > Magnoliopsida > Geraniales > Geraniaceae > Hypseocharis > Hypseocharis bilobata. Next base: position 6,012 of record JAYMTT010000862.1, read on the forward strand.
CCTCTCTGAGAAATTGTTCCTCCATTCTTCATCACCACCTGAAAAAGAAAAAGCCATAAAGTTGTTAAAGCTGTGCTCTTGCCACTGCAAATGCACCAATCCCACATATTCAAACAAAAAAATATTTACTTAACACAAAAGAAAAAAAAATGAAATTCTTCAAAAAATCAGAAAGAGGAAGAAAACAAATAGCAGATCTTAAGCAGCAAAACAGAAGCAACTGAGGCCAATTAAATCCAAAAATTTTGTGTACTAACACATAAACAGTGATGCAGAATATGCAGAAGTTGAATAAGGGAAGTGTTCAGTGTCTAGAAGAATCTAAAGCAACATAGCCCAAACTGAGTTACAGAGAAAAACCCCATTTTTGGTCTTCACATAACAGCCAAGATTCCAACCCCAATGACTATAATTCACACTCAAATCGAGCGGAAAGAGGGGAAGAGGGAGAGAGAAAGATCAATCACCTCCATTAATAACATCTTCGTCGGCTTGGAAGTCCTCAGCTTTGCTCTTGATGTTGAACCATTTCTTGACCAGTGTCTTTGGCCATGAAAGCTTTCACAGAGAAACAGGGTCTCAGCAATCAATCGCAGAAAGAACAAAAATGCAAAGAAAAATCAGACTAAAATGTTTCGTATTCAACAAACCTTGCTTTTCTTGGGGTTCTCATCTCTCATTGTTTCACAACTTCATATAGCTATCCTGATTTGGATTTAGAGTGGAAGTTGAAGAAATTGCACTTTGGGTTCTTCTCGAATTGAACAAAAGCGAGCTGAAATGTGAAGCAAAACCAAATCTAAGAACTAAACAGAACCCAGATACATTTTCTCTCTCTAGAAAGCACCAAGAAAGGATCAAGAGAGGAGCTAAAGCTTCGGTTCTGAGAACAAGAGAATGGGAAAAAGTTCTCGACTTTGCGAAAAGGGGGAAGAAGAAAACAAATGGGTAGTCTAGTCCCCTGTTTCCTCAGGTAATGAAGAGCAAACAATTGAGAAAACAAAGAAAATCCCAGCTACTCAGCATATTGTACTTTCTGGGTCTCCAAACACAAGGTAAAACCCAAAATACCCAGTTGGGTATTTTCTCTTTCGACTCCTATTCTGTGTTTAGTCGAAGAAAACAGAGCAAAAGAGTGAAAACAGAACAGAGTGAATCAAGACACTGATGCGTAGAAGTGTAAGACTAGGAGATTCTGAGAGTAGAACAAGACAATGCAGGAGAGGACACACACACACACACACACACACACGAAGAGAGATAAAGAAAAGGAAAGAGAAAGAAGAGAGAGCTCTCTCTCTCTATTTATATCTATATCTCTATCTCTATATCTAACAAAACCTCGTTGTGGGTACAGAGCAAACTATCGAATTTGAAGAGAATAAAGTGCAAGAAAGAAGAGCTTCGCTCTCTCGAGGCTTTTTACCCCAAATCCAAGGCCGACCCAGCTTGGGGACTTGGGGAGGGGCAATGGATATATCGGTAACCCACCCAACTCTGCCCGGACCGGACCGGACCCCCCCTTCCCTTCCCTTTCTCTCTCTGACAAGTCTCTTTCTCTCTCCAACCTCTACCCTTCCTCTGGTCAGCAAAGTTCGGTTTGATTTGATCTGATCTCTAATTATACTACTACTACTACTACTACCCAAGAAGCAGAGCTGTTTCTATGAAGAGAGAAACAAAAGCTGAAGAAAAAGATAAAGACAATGTGTTTAATTTTTCCCTTTTTCTAAGAATAGAGCTCAAGATTTCATTAATTTCCACAGTCAATTGTTTTTTGTTTGGCTCCTATGCTAAATTGCTAGGACTAGGAGGGTGTTAGTGGCATGTCTGCACATTTGTGGGGAAAGCTGAAGAGGAATTTTTGTAATGGTCAAGACTGTTCCTCAAAATCCAATGTGGGGTTTTTTTTTTTTTGTGGGGACCTAGATTTTTTGTTGGTTTGTTTGTTTCTTTCTCCAATGTATGTTTGTTTTGGGTTTTGGGAGGATTTTGTCGTAAAATTCTTGGAATTGAGCTTTAGTATTAGCAAATAGCAATGCATCTGTCTAATCTAACTCCTCAAAACCTTCATCTGTCACACTTTGGTGGAACAATATGTGTAGCAATGCTAATTGCTAAGCAATTTTGAACCTCTTTTGAATGGATTTAAACTAATGTCTATGAGAAATAAGGCAATGGTCCAAATTTTGGGGGCTTTTTTTACATCTCATTTTGCTAATAGCTCTCTTGTTCATGCATGGATTAATGTGATTTTTTGTGTAGTTAATTACAACATAGATGTAGGATCTTGTTAGGGCATTCCGGGTCCCTAGCCCTAGTTGGACTCGCCCGAACGCACACGCGATCTCCTAGGGTTTCGGGTTTCGGGGGGGCTATGAAATCTTTAATCCTAGTTTAATTTAATTTCATTTAATTAACCCACAAAGGCTTAGAACAAAGTAATTTGTTGTTGGTTTAAGCTCTCCAGGCATGATTTCGTAATTGACTAATCTTAATACACATGCTACATGTGGGAGACTGTGTTTTGTTCCCTTGCCTTGAGTCTTAATTTTTCATATTTCAAGGCTATTAACAATCAAGTATTGTGCTTACTTTATGTGCTTGCAGTGGATTAATTTAATAAATTGACGGCGAAACACTCCAAAGGAACCTTAATACTCTCTTAATTTTCAATCTTGATCTATCTTTGTGTCTGCAAATTCATGGAATCCTTAACAAACACCATAGAAACCCCACTATAATAGTGAAGCTTCCACTACCATTATAGTCATTTGGTCCCAATAATTGGCTGTCAAGACTTGTCTAACTCATGGCTGTCCAACTAAAGAAACTCTCTTTTTTTTTCTAGTCACGTGGCATTATCACATTGAGAGAGAACTTATTGTATGCTTAGTGAACTTCCATTTTCCAAACATAACGCTTCTTACTAAACTTGTTTACGAATTTTTAACTTTTCACTTTATTTATCAACAACCCAAAGATTAAAAGTTTAGATACTGAATTATTAACATAAATTATTATTCTTATCTTTTTCGTGAACAGAAAAGTATTACCCTCTCCGCCCCATTTCAAGTGTCTTATTTTCTTTAAATTGATGTCTATCAATAACTGTCAACTTTATTTTTTAATAACAAATTAGACTCCATTTTTTTTATAGTATCTCTTAAGTAGTTAATTATAACAACGTTGGAGTTTGTTACAAAGGTAAAAAGCTGAAAGTCAAGAATTAACAAATTCACTCTTAATCTTTGTTAAAAGTCAAACACGACTGTTAAAAGAGAACGGAAGAAGTATTAGTCGGAAGAAACTCCAAGTTTATGGGATCATTGAATCAAGCTTCACAATAAGGGCCCAAGAACACTAGAAATTTGTTGGGGCATTCTTAACTCACAAGGGTTTTTTAGGCACTAGTGGGTGTAGGACCATAAATTTGACAGGTCGAGGACTCTACAATGGCCTTGGCCTAGAGACTGTGCTGCTGCTACTACTAGTACACAAGAGATGGTAAAGAGTAAGAGCTGCATCACTATTAAAGAGCTATGGGCCCCCTGTTTTTTTGTTAAATGCTTATCTAAAAGGGCAATATGGGATTTCCATTTTTCTTCTCTGCATCTTCTTCAAAATCTCTCGTTTTGTTTTTCTATTGGGAGCCACCATTTTGACAACACCGTTTTCATGAAAATGGTATCTAAGAGAAAACACCATATGGTTGGATTCAATAAAGATATGATGAATTTATCATGATTCCCAATTTTTTTTCTGATTTTTTTTTCTTTTGCATGATTTGTAGGTACCTTATCATCCATGATGATTCCACGTGGAAGATTGCATAGCAAACCGTCAAAAAAAAAATTTGGAGCATGAAAAAAAAACAAAAAAAAACAATTTTGAATTATTGTTGTTGAATTGCTTATGGTTGCAACATATTTAGACACCTAGCAAAGAAAAAAAAAATTAGATACGAAAAGCATCACTCTATTCTTTCCCTCACGTGTCACAATCAAAGATTGTGATTGGTTGTGTTTCAATTTAATCAAGCTTGCAAGGTTGAGGTTGGACTTATGGTCCACCATCCACGAGATTCAGAGCCTTTGAATTTTCATACATTTGAAAGTAAATAATAATATTCTTCTATCTCAAAATATTTGTCCAATTTAATTTTTTTGCAAACAATAAAAATAAATTTGTCAGTCAAACTTTCTACTTTCTACTTTCTACTCTAATAAAAAAATTTAAAATTCGTTACAACTAACTACATATTATTAAAAGGGTGGAGTTTAATTTGTTACTTAAGAAAAAATATCTGAGACAACAATTTTAAAAAAGTAAGACATATATTGTGAAATGGAGGGAGTAATAATAATATTATGCACATAAATTAACTTATAAAATAGTTTAAGTGTATTTTATTTCACGAGCACGCATTAACAATTTTTAGTTTAAGAAACAAGTAGCATCTAATTTGTGTTTTTATTCCGTCTAAAATAAAAATATTATTAAAATATGAAGTCAGAGAGTGTCATAAATGCTTAAAAAAAGAAAGATTTAAGGAGTACAATAGTTTCATAAATAAGAAAAGTTTTAAATTATGATGATATCATCGAAAACACATAAAGGACACAAGTGCCCTTGGGCAATTAAATTAGAAATCATTGAAAGAGTAACGAGGCAGTCAAAAAATACAAGAAGAAGAAAAAAATGATCTTTGATTTGTAGTACTAAAACTTTGGGCAAAGTATCTAAAATCTTGTGTTGGAGGGAATTAGATATCCTTTCTGTTTCTTTTGCTTTTTCCAGCTTTAAAAACCCCCCTCTTAAGTGATTTCTCTTTTATCTTACCCAAAACTCACACACAAATATAGGATGTCAATTTGGGCCTTTTTCTCTCCATCCCAATGGGCTTTCTCCTTATTATGTCATTTTCTTCACATCTAGGCAAAGTAAATGAACAACTTCAAACTTCAAGGTACCTCCAATTCTTGTGTACTTGGATGACGTAGCTTCTGATGTAGACCCACTGCTCCTATATTCTCCTTCACATATACTTATACTATACGTATGTATACATACAAGTGTACATGTATGGATTATAGAGCAACAAGTTCCAACTCAAATAGTAAACCCTGCTTGAGATCAACAGTTGAGAAATCTCTAAAATG
>JAYMTT010000863.1:0-11161 GCA_036898025.1 Hypseocharis bilobata
GATAATTTCCTCTTCTTTTGTTATTTTCCTTCTGCTCATCGGTGTCCTAACACAATACTATATATACCCAATTGACCACAACACTGATGAAATCTACTCTAACACTTCAAGATCTGCTCTATACATGTTATTCATGTGTGCCTCAATAGCCATGACCTCAAGTGCAGCATTTCTTTGGAACAAGAAACAGAACGCAAAGGAAATGGGACAGATGCAGAACATGGTTGGACCAATGCTAACATCACCATCACCTGAAGGCTCATGGTCCTATGATGTTGATAGAGAGTTAGAAAGCCTTCCACACCAGTCTCTCACCCAAGCCACCAATGTGAACTATGGCACAAAACCAAAGCTGAAACGTAAGTCAATTTCTTGATTCCCAACTTCAACTTATCAGTGTCATATATGAACGGATATTATAATTTGAGAGGCTAAAACTAAATAAGAACAGCAATAACAATACAATTCATATTTTATTAAAGAGGTGATTTACTTTCTTCTCCCAGGAATACTATTAGAGATTGAAGAACCAAGTGTTGGGGTTCTTGCAAGTGGTCCAAGGAAGTTAAGGCAAGAAGTAGCTAAAATCTGCTCATCTGGTTTGGCAGATAACCTACATTTTGAGTCAATCAGCTTTAGCTGGTGAAATGAAGGAAAGGAAACATTTTTGTAATATATTTCTTCATAGAAGCAAAGGAAGACACATTGAGAATGTTAAGCAATTAGAAGTGAGTAGATTACTCTTGCCCTCTCTATATGTTTTCTTTTGTAACATTATTGGGAGAATATTAGTTCTGTTCATTACTTACATTAATACAGCATATAATATCTAACGAGACATTGAGATTTCAAAGGAATTAACGTTTCAAGAACAAACCATACTACTCAAGGAATTAAGCACCGAAACCATCAAATTCGTCATAAGAGAACCAGAAGAGTGAAGGTTAATAGAAATGGTTTATATTAGAGAACCAATTCAACTAAAAGCTTAAGTTGACAAATTTTTTTTTTCCTAATAATAGGTCTTACACTTGACATTTTCAATAATACAAGCAAAAGGCATTTCATGGACTAAGATGATTTCGACTTACAAACAATTACACTACTGAATAGCCATGTATATTTGTAACGAAACAAGCATTTGTTAATATACACAAACAATAAATTTTGCGAGTTGGGGGAGTTAAATGAGATAGAATTCATGACTATAATTTTAAATGTGTATTTAACAACCTCAGTGTTCTTTGGGCTAGAGTCTCATATGCTGTATTTACTATAATTTTAAATGCTACGAAATTAACAACATAATAAGTATTATATATAATAGCCAGGAACAGATACTAACTAGTAAGAATATTTCTATATGTTTCTCTCAGTTTCTTTATCACTGTCATAACGTCAGTTGACAGGAGAAATTACTCTTCATGGTTCATGAAACAAAGAATCTATCTTTATTTTTTTTTAACATACCTCATGAGTTTACTGTCAAGGTTAGTTAACAGCAAGATTCCTCTAAAAATAACAGCAAGTACTAAAAGGTATACCACTCACATTGTATGGGCTCAGCCTATAATGAAAAAAAAATTAAATACTTAATTGAACAGAAAAGGGGCCATCCAACCACTACAAAATCACTTTGAAGAGTTGTTATTGGGCCCAAAGGAGGAAGATAGTGGATTATGAGAATGAGCCGCGGAGGATGTGACTCAGGCTCATAGGATGGGAGCAACAATAGTTATGAATACAATCTTAACTACTTTAAGATTAGTAACAAAAGGAGCATATATAAATATCTTATGTCTTAACTGTATTTACAAAATCACCTAAAAAAGTGTATTTACAAACTTTGAGAACATTGTCATTCTAGTCTACAACGAGGAATGAACTTCTCCATTGTTTTTACGTAGGAGAGGTTCTTGTATAACTTGAAAAGGGATGGGGAGCAATTATTGGCAAGGTTTTTAAGACGGTAAGTATGTCTCTGAATTCCTAGAAGAATTGAGATTTCCATTTAGATAGTGATTTTTACAAGGTGCGCTCAATACTTCACAAGAGGAAAAGTATGATACATTATTTTACGTATAAACAATTACAACTTACAAGATATATAGTCAGTTTAATAATTCAGACAAAGAGAGTAGTTGTTTAGCATTTTCCTACCGCATTAACCAAACCTCAAATCTTGTCCCAACCCTTTAGGATCGTTAAGTGACCCACATTGTGTGTAGAATTTAAGACAGATTCATATGCTAGTTGGGCATCTTCACCTAATAGCTTAAGCTTTGGGTTGAAAATTTAACATGGTATTAGAACTGGTTTGATTGAGGGTTTATTGCCGGTTTGTGTTGCCCTTCCCGTGTATTCTTGAGCCACGTGCAGGGTCCATATGTGTTGTTGGGGGCTTACAAGCAAAGGGGAGTGTTAAGTGTCCCACATTGATTGTGTGAAATTTGAGACCGCTTCATATATTAATTGGGCCCGTCCGCCTAATAACTTATGCTTTTTGGTTGGAAGCTTAACAATAAACTTCTCTGAGTTATTGCTAAAGCTCCCAATATATGTTCCTATGTTTTAGGCATCTATTGTACAAAATTATATCTTGTATACTTTAGTACTTTGTAATCATCTCTTATAAGTCATTAGTAAAATGGAAAAATTTTCTTCAGAGCTAAGCCATTTTATAGAACCTTATCTCTTGTTCTTGCAGGAACTCTTTCCTTAAGAATCTAATTGGTTTTTGTGTTTGCTAAGCTCTAGATTCCAAAAATGAAGGCATATGTTTGTGATACTGAAGACCTAAAGCAGGATCCTTCTTATCAAGAAACTTGGGATGATATGATAGTCAATGTAAGTCTTATTGGCTTTTGAATATTTAGTAGTTGATTTTTCTTCTTCTTTAGTATTGCTTGATTACATGGTTAGAAACATAGGCTGTAAAATCTAGCTTGGTTAGAGGATGTTGGAATCATGGAAATAAGCGTCATTAAATATTTATGTAGTTCTTGGAATTTTTAGGTAGGTTATGAACCTTTTTTTTTCTTTGGATGATAGTTCCTTGCCGAAACGTTGGATGTAATTCAAGACGCAGATTGGACAATTTCTCTCGGAAATGCTTTTGCCAAACAATATGAACTTTATACATCCCAGGATGAACATTCTGCACTTCTTCACCGGTATCATTGCTTCAACTTTGCTTTCTTGTGTACAACAAAGTGATATCTAGCTTAATATTGCTTTCTGTTGTAAAGAGTAGAAAAATTGTTTGGTGCTTGAATTTTTTTTATGATGTCCTGTCTGTTGCAGGTGCCTGGGTATGCTTCTTCAGAAAGTTGATGACAGGGGTTATGTTCGTGATAAGATTGATAAGATGTATAAAGAAGCTAATATTGCAATTCCAACCAACAGGCTTGATTTGGCAAAAGCCATGGGATTGGTATGAAAGAGCTCAGAATTTCCTGATTACTTACTTTCTCTATCTTCTTCCCCCCCTTCATTTAATTATTTTATTTATTCTTTTCATGTTTATGACTTATTGTTTTGCTTACTTTAGGTTGCAGCATCCCATTTGGATACTGTATTGGAAAAGTTGAAGAACATTCTGGACAATGTTGGGCAAAGCATCTTTCAAAGGTGAGTATCGGACTCATTGGTTCAGAAATGTATTTTGTGGTTCAGACTTGAAGAGGGATGTTCTCTTCCTCTCTACCGGCTACCTTGCTCTCTTCAACTGAAACGATTCTCAATATGGCTGGAACTCTATATGCTATGCTTCATAGATAAAAAATTATGTTGTTTTCAGATTTTCGAGACTGTTAAATAGCTTACCATTATGATTATTTTGTTTTAGACAGTAATTCAATTTTTTCTCTCTCTCTCTGTCTCCCTCTCCACGGTTAAAATAGTTTTCCATTATGATTATTTTTGTTTAGACGATAATTTAAAGAGGAAATTTTCTCTCTGTCTCTTGTTATTGCAGGTTCATGTCATTCTTCTCGGATGGTTTTAAGACGGAAGAGTCTGATGACATACATGCTGCTTTAGCTCTAATGTATGGATATGCTGCAAGATATGCTCCATCATCTGTTATTGAAGCCAGAATAGAAGCACTTGTTGTATGACATCTTGATCTTTGAGCTCTTTATAGCTCCATGGGTTTGTAGACAAGTTTTATTTTTTATTTCTTTTGCTTCTTTGATCTCTGATTATGCTGGAAAAATGAATCTCCCTAATTCAATTTTGTTGTATTCAGTTCAAAAACCATTGATATTATGAGAATTTCAAACATTCTATAAATAAAGAGCTGGTGCCTTATTCCTCCTCTACACGTGATTTTAAACTCACTCCATGTACTTCATCAGCAGAGCCCACTATTGTTCTGTTAAAAACATGAAAAAAATGTAAGGGACGAAAATGTGTGGTTGACTGACATGATTCAGTAACAAAATTTGGGTGATGAGGCTTCCTTATGTAAAGTGTCATCTAGCAGTCTACTGAGAACATTAGTGGCTAATAAGTTGGTTTAATTGAGTTTGATGTATCCGTGTGGTGATGAGATGATTTGAAAGGGAAAGTCATAAGTAATATAAATAATAGAGAAGGTATTTCAACGAAGCTTCTTTAAATGTTTTTTCTCTTTACAAATCACAGTTACTATAGTTACATTCTACCCTGGAATCTAAGTTCTGGTAGTTTAATTTGGCTTGTTGTTATATTCACCTCATGCTATTGTTGTTTGATTATGGATGTTCTGTATTCATGTGCCATACATACTTTTGATTTTACAGGGGACTAATATGCTTTCACGGCTTCTTCACGTACGCCACCCTACGGCAAAACAGGCTGTCATTACTGCAATTGACTTACTAGGTTTGTAATATGAATCGTTAGGTTTTGCTTTCGGTAGAATTTGAAGTATTGTTTCTTACTTATTTTGCTATTTGTTTGGGGGTAGGATTAACACATCAATATATATTGAATTGTGTTTTTAGTGACCATTGAATAGGTGTCACTAAATGCTTGATGTGCAGGGATGGGTTCAGGCAAATACTGTTCAAGGGGTCAAAATAAAGAATTAATAATCTTTAAGGTCATTGAATAATATGGTAACTCCTTAGGGGAGAATAGTTATTACCTGCGGAGAAGAAGAGAAGGAGGGGGTTGTGTTCCCTGACCCTTCTTTAAATCGATATTGTTAATGCATTTACAAGTCACAAAATTTCTGATCAGTTTTCAGCTGGCTTGGAATTTTTGTGGGTTGATGAAAAATATTGGTCATTTTCTGTGTGGCTTCTTTGGCAAGTAAAAGGTCTTTAGCAACAGACTTGTGCAAGAGGTGGCGGGGCTCTGTTGTATACTGATCTTGTTTTGGGGGAGGCACTCTTTGCTAGTTGTTTCTGCATTTAATTACGCTCCATCTGAGCAATCCAAGAAGCCGACTAGCATAATTAATGTTATATTGTTTTTTTTCTTTTTCAGGAACATTCATCTCTCATTGCCACTTATGTTATACTCTATGCTCTATAGTCTGGATGACACTTAAATTTTACTGATGATATGCGTTGTTTTGCATGCTTTTAGCAAGTCTTTTTGACAGCATTATTCCCATGGATATATATTCAACGCTGATGCTCAATCACATGATACTGACTGCATTGGTGCAATATTGCTAATGCAGGTCGTGCTGTCATTAATGCTGCAGAAAGTGGTGCATCATTTCCCCTGAAAAAAAGAGACCAATTGCTTGACTATATATTGACTCTGATGGGTCGGGATGACGATGATGGTTTTGCCGATTCCAATCTTGAACTTTTGCGTACGCAGGTATGTTCATTGCACTGGAGTGATTATGTAATCGTTATCAATTTTAGTAATGTTAGATGGACTCTTTTCTGGAACTCGTGGTATATTTTCTGCTAATACTGGTGTTTGTGCAGGCCCTTGCATTAAGTGCCTGCACTACCTTGGTCTCTGTCGAGCCAAAGCTAACAATTGAAACTAGAAACCTTGTTATGAAGGTAGGAATTCTTCTATTCATTGTGATTGTGCATTTTAATAATCAAATATCTATTGCTGTAAAGATCTATTTGTCATTATATTGAACACTTTCTAAAATTTGACAGGCTACCTTGGGATTCTTTGCTTTACCAAATGATCCGATTGATGTGGTTAATCCCCTTATAGACAACCTTATTACGCTTTTATGTGCAATTCTTCTCACGAGGTATTGTGAACTCACATCTAAACATTTGTAATTAGTATTTCCTTATCCTTTTTGGAACGTTTGGTTACAACATTTCAATTTCTGGCTTCCCATGATTGGCTAGATGTTCTTTTAGAGGTCTGAGGTCCTAGGCCTAAAGTTCCCTATGGTGTTATCTAATGTGTATGAAATGCATAAATATAATGATTTTTCACCAAGCACATTTGAGAAATAAACTCTCTCCTTGATCTTAATCTTTTAAGGGAAATTGGTCCCTGTATTATTCTGTCATTAGCTTACGTGTCTTGGTGTACAGTTATGTCATATATGCATTAGTCAGTATGAAATTTGTTGTGTTGCCTATTCGTTCATCGGATAAAACTTTATATGTAATTCGAACTTTATAAATGTGTAACAATTAGTGGAGAGGATGGAAGAAGCCGGGCAGAGCAGCTATTGCATATATTGAGACAAGTTGATCAATATGTTTCTTCACCAGTGGAGTATCAAAGGAGAAGAGGTTGTCTGGCAGTGTATGAGATGCTTCTCAAGTTTCGGATGCTTTGTGTCAGTGGATATTGTGCTCTAGGTTGTCACGGAAGTTGCACCCACAGCAAGCAGATTGACCGTACACTGCATGGAAATTTTTCCAACTTACCATGTAGATGGCTTTCCTGATGCAGCTTTTGAATCCGTCATGTTTCATATTAACTTTATGTCTTCTTCTTTTTTTTACATCGTTATTATTTACATTTTTTTATTTTTTATTTTTATATCCAGCGGTATATGTATTGCCAAGTCGTGAAGCCTTGTGTTTGGGAGATAGAGTCATAACGTATCTTCCGCGTTGTGCAGACACTAATTCTGAAGTTAGAAAATTTTCTGCTCAGGTAGAAAACTAGTCAGTTCTTATTCTGTTGTATAGTTGTTGGTTAAACATGATATAAAACATATTTCATTTTTTCTTTGATTAGATTCTTGATCAACTCTTCAGCATCTCTCTTTCACTTCCACGGCCTGTAGGCTCTACTTTCAGCATAAATAAGGAATTGTCCTACCGTGCTTTGTCCTCCCTTGAGGATGTGATAGCCATATTGAGAAGTGTAAGTGACATTGCAGCTGTCTCTGTTCATTCACACTGTCATCTCATACTCTTCTTTCTGTGTATCTGCTGTTCAAAGGAGCTGGAGGAAAAATATATCAGGAACACTAAGTTCATATTTTCGTCTTCCTGTCTATCTTCAGGATGCGTCTATTGATCCGTCGGAGGTTTTTAACAGAATTGTTTCTTCTGTCTGTATATTACTCACAAAGGATGAGGTATGCTTTTACATTGTTAAATATGTAAAATCTGTCATCAACAGTGCAACAGCTTGATATTAATCTTAACGACTTCCTGCAGCTTGTCTCCAGTCTGCATGGTAGCACAGCAGCTATATGTGATAGGATCAAGCAGTCAGCTGAAGGGGCTATCCAAGCTGTCATTGAGTTTGTTTTGAAGAGAGGGACTGAACTAAATGAAACTGATGTTTCGAGGTTATTCTAATAAGAAACTGTTATTTAGTTTCAAGTTTAAGCTGAAGATTTGTGATTGGGCTTATTTCTCTGGTGAAGAAATAGGTGCAGGAGTTTCTAAGAATGATTATGTCTTTGTCTACAGGACAACACAATCTTTGCTCTCTGCTACAGTTCATGTGACTGAGAAGCATTTACGCCTTGAGACACTTGGTGCTGTATCCTTTTTTGTTTTCCTTATTCCTGGTTAGATTTATTATCATACTTCCTGCGGAAGATGTTATACTTAATTGAACTATCTGTTGCTTGTCTGGATCACTTGTGTAGTTGCCACTTTTTTCTCCTTTAGTTTTATGTTTTATCCTTAACTGTAAGAAGATTTCTTCTCTGGCCGAGAATACCAGTTCAAAAGTAGTTTTCGATGAAGTATTAGCTTTGGCCGGAAGGGACATAGTCACAAAGGATATATCCAGACTGCGTGGTGGTTGGCCAATGCAAGATGCATTCTATGTGAGTTTTACGCCATTTTCTAGTAGAAGATTATTGTTAAATTTTGATTTATTTACTTTAGTCGAATATACTGGCTCCCTTGGATGAGTACTATGATATGGTGGCTACTGAGATTACAGCATGATGTCAGTATGTATTACACACTGCACATATACCCAGGAGAAGGAGCCAATTTGTTTCAAAGAAGGCCATCAGATAGATAGTTATGAGATATATTTCAGCATTGACTGCTATTTGACTCCAAGAAAGCATTAAAACCATCTCTATCTAAGTTTACAACTTAATACTTATAAAGTGCACATGATGACCTGCAAGCACTCTTACCCCAACTAATAACAATCCTAGGATTACCAAGAATTATATTGTTCCCTTCGTCATGTGCATCCCTCTTCATGACGCACCAGGAGGGTTGTAATTTCAGCTCTAACTATGTGTTACCTACTAGAAACCACTTGTAATAGTCAAATCATGTCTCTTATCTAAGTCAGCTTGTGTAGTTCTTTGTGCATTGGACCACAGGATACAGTTGAGACTCTTATTCATGTGTTGGGTTCTACAATTAGCACCTCGCTGTAACATAATGTAGGCTGTTGAAAGATAATTGATCGCTATATAGTAAGTTAGGGTTACCAAAACAATGTAAGTTCCTTCGATTGTCCTCAAGGAAGAAAACTGGAAAACACTAATGAGATCGAAAGAGATGTTGGAAAGACATTCTCTGTGGAGCCTTCTCCATACCCAAAGATTCTCTCATCTTCACGATGGATGCACCATGCATTAACTGCCAGAAAGACAATGTTACTGTACATTTGAGATAATGGCAGTAACAGTTCTGGTTTTATAAACTTGGGGTCCCACTTCTTTTTTTATCATCTTTTTTCTTGAAAGCCATATTTGCTTTGGATCATAGAGTTTACCGAATGTCTTGCTTACTGTGGGATCTGTTTACGCATCATACTGATCTTAAGGTGGATAATAGGACTAATGGAAGTTTTGGCAAGTTCATTAGTAATCAAATTGCAAATTATATCCACAAGAGAAATATATTTATGCTGTTAATGATACTAAATGGGAGTTGATTTTGGTAGAGTCCCACGCAATGAGACAGCACTCTATGGCAATTCAGCCCTTCCACCTACTAGCTTAAGCTTTTGGGCTGGAAACTTAATATGGTATCAAAGCAGGTTTCATTCTGGGCCTTTGTCTGTTTGCACTGTCCTCTCACTTATTCTTGGTTCACATGCAGAGCGCATCTGGCCTGCATATGAGAAGGAATGGTAAAAGTGTTCCAGGTGGATTGTGTGTGGTGTTTGAGATTGCTTTATATACGTATTGGGCCCTTCTATATAATAGCTTAAGGTTTTGGGTTCAAAACTTAAATACTGAAAGAGTTTCAATTCTCTTGTATGTAGGAATTTTAATTTTAATGTGGTCTGAATATATGTTGTATGAAAATCATTGTTGATGGTGTTTTTGGTGCACCACTGATATAAAGTCATATTGTGCTTGTTCTGTTGTGTGTAATGTATCTGCCACTGTTTTACATCTGACATTTGAACTTTGTCGCTTATAGGCTTATATTGTTTGATTTATCAAGTTATTCAGTTGCTTTTTTCTCTTGTTTTGCTTTTGTCATAGGTGTTTTCCCAGCATACAGTGCTTTCGTCTTTGTTCCTGGATCATGTGATATCGGTCCTTAACAATATTCCTGTCCTTAAAAGTGATTTGGAAAGGGGAGAAAACTCTACCCATTTAGCTGATGGTCAGATTCAGGATGACATTCTGCAGGCTGCCATTATTGCTCTCACTGCCTTCTTCAGGTTCGTTTGGTCATCTGCATTCTTTTTGTCTTAATTTTTTGAATTCTCACAATTTAATGTTTTTCTAGTACTTTTTATATTTTTCTTACAGAGGTGGTGGTAAAGTTGGAAAAAGAGCTGTTGAACAGAACTATGCTTCTGTCCTTGCAGCACTGACACTCCAATTGGGAAGTTGTCATGGCCTAGCTAGCTTTGGTCAGCATGAACCATTGCGGTTGGTTTCTTGCGTATAGTGTTTTTTTCCTCTACAATTTATAGAACTTTTCTGTCATGTGCTCTTTACATGTGAAGTTCAGTGGAAAATGTTTGTTTGATTCTTTTTTTATTCTTTAATTCTTACTATTCCCCTGTTTGCAGAGCTCTTCTAACCGCATTTCAAGCATTCTGTGAATGTGTGGGAGACCTTGAAATGGGCAAGGTCCAGAAATACATACATACAACTACTACATACTCTTCTCAGTTGAGACTCCAATTACTGATTCTATGAGAAGTAATATTACATTTTTATATTGTACAGATTTTGGCTAGAGATGGAGTCCAAAATGAAAATGAGAAGTGGATCAATCTTATTGGAGATTTAGCAGGTTGCATTTCTATGAAGAGACCAAAGGAGGTAATGTGATCAAGCCAGGATTCTATTTAGATGTTGTCCTTTCAATGTACGAGGATGTAGTCTTGGGTAATAACTTTAGAATGGTTTTAGCCATGTTCCTTCTGTGTTACAAACCTTTACTAAGGTTATCGATTACCTACCATTTTTAGTAAAAAAATGGAAAGAAGGTTGGTGTTTATGACCTCAGTAGGGACTCTTTACAATAAGAAGTTATATAGAGATGACTTTGTGTGTGTGTGTGCGCGTGCGTGCGCGTGTTTCTGAATACAGATGATCTAACCTTTTTTAGTATGATAGGTTGTCGCTCGTTCATGCATTTGAAACATAGGATATGATTTTATTTTCTAGTTGCAAAAGCTACCAGTTTTTTTTAATGAATGTAGGGGGACAGGATTAAAGATATATATATGTGTGTATATATATTGACTAGGTTACTTTGCTGGAAACTTCTTCTTTGTTTTCTGTTTTTTGCTCTCAAGGGTTGGAGGAGGAGGAGGAGAGAGG
>JAYMTT010000864.1:0-11156 GCA_036898025.1 Hypseocharis bilobata
CCCCCACAAACCCCCCCCCCGCCGATTTCCGTGTCGCCGCCGTCGCCGGAGCCGCCCTATTCGAACGAGGTATGGAGAGTGTTTTCTTTTCCTGCAATATAGTATACGTTTTTTAGTTAATTTATTCACATGAAGCTTAAATGCTAGTGATGCGTATTTGGGTAGATAAGTTTTAAGCTGATGCACTGGTTTGTAACCAAAATTTTGATTTTTTTTAAGCATTTTTTTTGTTTATCTTTCTAAGTTGTTAATTGAAATTCATCAAGATTTCCTAAATTTTTATGAGCTATCATGTTTGTTAATGATGTTGTGCTCAGTCACATATCTGATTCTAAGGTTACCAAATTTTGGTGAGCTTTCATTGACTAAAGTGAAAAAATTTGACTCATCACATACATGAATGGTAGTGGATGCCTCTGGAATCTGGATTCTTTGTTTTTTTTTCTGGTTCGAACATATGTGCCGTTTTAAGGATATGAATTTTCCACAAAAATGCTAGGAAATTATATATGGTGTTATTTCAATTGCATTTGATGATGATGATACCGACCAATTCAATGTTCTTGTTAGCCAAACACGCAGTCTCAATGACGATGGGACACGGCAATATGAAACTGAGTTTCTTGGAAGTGTGTGATTCGCACAAGAAAAACTTTAAAACCAACAGAACATACAAATAGGCCCTTTCCTTTGATCTGGTTGTTGATGTGTTCATTGATTTTTTTGGTTCTACTTTCTTAAACTCCTCCTTATGTGGCAGATTTTCTAAATTAGAACTTTGACAAGAATGCCTGAAAGCAAGCCAGTGGTTGGCCTGTCATGGGAACCAAAGCTGCCTCTTTTCTCATCAGGAGCTAAAAATGGGTCTTGTAGTAAATCTGAGAATCAGCCTGAAGGTAGTGCTCTTTGGAAACCCAATTCAGAGCTTGTTGATGGTCTTTTTGTTCCACCCAACAATCCCAAAAAATTGAACAGATTGCTCAGAAAGCAAGTCAAGGATACGGCAGGAAAGAGCTGGTATGTATGCGTTTTTAATCGACATTGTTGACTTTGAAATCATTTTTATTTTGTCTGTTTATATGTTTTATCCGCAACCAAACAGATCATTAACAGCTAAATTTGTGAAGTATGCATATTGATAATAGAAATGTATGCAGGTTTGATATGCCTGCCCCAACTGTCACTCCTGAGTTGAAAAAAGATCTCCAGTTATTGAAGGTGTGGTAACTTCTTTCATTAACTATGTAATTTGGTGTTGCCTTGCTGACTGTCAACTGTACTTACTATTATTACACTTTTTATTCCAATATAGTGAATTTGCATTGTTTTTGGTGCTGCTATTTCATTTTTGTTGGAGAGTATGCCATTATGCAATGTGACAGTGGACAAGGGGAATCATGTGAATTCCTCTGCTTGTAGAATTAGGCCTTTATAGTTTGCCCTGTCATCATACTTAATCCTCGCAGCTAAAATATAAGGTTACTTGAGTACAGTGATTTGCAAACCTAGAAAACTGGTATAGCAAAGTTCAATTAAAAGAATGCCTACCTGAAGTAGAAGTTTGGTTCTTCTAACACCCTAGGCAATGTGATGTTCGTGTGATAAATGTGGAGCTAGCATGTCTTGAGTCCCACATTGGTGACTGCTTTGGGAGGTCTTGCCAATCTTGTTAATGCGCCTGAACTTGAAATTGTATAGTATGCACTCAGATTTGCTGGTGGAATGACTTACCAGTAGCCTCTGGCTTGGCAAATTTGTTTGCTTATCGATAAAATTATTCTAGAATTAACGTTGGTAATTCAGTGGCTTATCCATTTGTAATGAGTTGTTACTTTTTGTTCCTGGTCAGATCCTTATGTTTTTGCTTCTTTTAATCTGAGTTTTGATTGCTAATTTTTGTACTTTGGTTGATGGTTTCAGTTAAGGAGTGTCGTTGATCCAAAGAGGCACTACAAGAAGAGCGATTCTAAGTCGAAAACACTGCCCAAGTATTTCCAGGCAAGTTTATTGTGTTGAGCTGAGATTGTTGCCATATATGAAAAATGTATAAGCATATTCATCACTATTACACTCTTCATACGTCAACTCTGCCTGGTTAATCTGATAACGTTGGATTTGTATGATAATCAGGTGGGCACTGTCATAGAGTCTGCATCGGACTTCTACTCAGGTAGACTAACAAAGAAGGAGAGGAAAGCAACTCTGGCAGACGAGCTACTTTTTGATCGTTCACTTGGAGACTACAGGTGAGATAGGCTAAGAGATCACTTCCTGGTTGTCTTTAAAGCTGTATATTTTCATTCAGGTGTCATAGCATGATGAATGTGTGTTGGGTATTGATGGGCTGATTAAAAGTATGGTATACATAGTGGTTTCATTGTCCTGCTTCATGAGACATCCTTTTAACAAGAAAGAATGGTAAATAAAAATTAATTTTACATTTCATTTTATACTAAAAATTGGGAAAAGCAGTGCTACGAAACTTATTGTCATAGTTACATCAAAGATTTGTGTTTAGAAAAATATGCTGGATTTTGTTCTTATCTAGGAAACAACAGGGTGCATGATATAACAAATAAAGTTCTGGAATGATTTGCTGCTGAAATTTGGTTGCCATTCATAGAACTATTGGCTCACATAAAAGGTGTTGAAAAAAAAAATTATGTATTCATTTTTAGTCTAAGGCTCTAGAATTATGTCAACCACTCCTTTTTCCTCCCTCTTCTTTCTCGTCTTGTTTTTTATTTGTAATAGTCAACAAATTCAAAGGATTGTTGTTTGAACTTTGAAAATTGTATGTTATCTTTTTTTCTTTTTTACTGCACTTAAATGGGTAGAACATTGGAGCCTTACATTGTTTGGATCTTAATGATCATTGAGATGACGATGCTCGTTTTTATCTTACAATTGTGCATCCACTGTGTATGGAGGCAATTGCTTATTTACTTCAAGGATTTAATAGTTTGCATTAGAATATTTTCATTTTTTGTTATATTTATTAGTAATCTTTAGAAGCTGGCTTCTCACTTTGGTGCCTTATTGGCACCCTAGCTGGCACCTTAGGTGATATAGGACTCCGGTGCCAGTGCGCTTTTTTGCTTTCAACCACCTTGAGACCAACCAATACTTTTACAGATTATACATTCTAATCATTAACTTAATGTAAAATGTATCCTAGTTTATAGAATTTTAGAGGGTAACCCTTTATTGGTGGATGTTGTTTCTTATGGTTTTGGTTCCATCAGAAGAAGAGCTGATGTGTTCCTTACATGTCCGTCCTTTTTTTCAACTGTCATTCTTCTTTCATGTGGGCATATTATTTGATTGCATTCCGAGCAATTATTTGTCTCTACTTCATTGTATATGTTGCTTGTCCTGTCCTGATATATGTGCCTTTTACAGGAAGCGAAGAGTTAGAGAGATTGAAGAGAAAAATCGACCAGGTGGAAATGAAAAATGGAAAATTAGGGGCCGGCATACACAGAAGCGGGCAAAGCAAAGAAGGCATTGACATACCACTAGTTCTTACTAGACTAGTGAAAATGAATGTATGGGTGGAATATCTTCTGCTGATGAATGCATGTGGTTAAGTTCTATAGTTCCAATCCTTGATATGGTAACTGAATAGGTTGTATTTGTCTTTGTTTTTGAATTAATGAAGTAGCAGAAATAGAAAAAGAGAAAAATTGTTGTAATCTCCATGTTCGAACGATAAAAATTATGTGCTCTTAATATGTCTTCTCAGTTTTTCTCCTTATGTTGCTGAGAAACATGTATGAGACACTGGAAATCAATTTTTAAGGAATTGGTTTTCTTAGATATATTGAACATTGAGCTAAATTTTGGTGACTCAAACAGAGAATTGAAAATGTTGAAATTTAGAATAAACCCTAAAATTCACTCTGCCACAAAAGATATCCTTTATTTTCCACAAAAGAAATGCATTTTCAAAAAATAGACATGAAAATTAAGTTTGTTTTTTCAACACTCTGAAGTAAATAAGCATTTTGAATTTTTGAGTCATAGTTAGAGATTAGTGCAGTGAACCCAATTGCTAGCTCAGCCTTTAGGAATAGAAATGAAAATTAATTTTTTGAAATTTTCTTAAAGATAGAACAATAAGAAAAATTCTCTAGAGAGGTCAACTCAAAAACTGGCTCTTTCTTGATCCTTGAGGCAAAATGACAAGGAAAAATGTTCTTGATTCATAATCCTTTCTGTGATCATAAAAGAAAAATGCCTCTTTAACTTAATCGTTCGAAAATCATCGAAGGAGCACAAAATTATACACAATTTACACACATAAAAGAGCAAAGTAAATTGTCTCAATGTACAGAAAAAAGAAAATGCACATGGATCTGTACATTATCTGCTACAATAGAACAATAATGTACAGTGCATGACTGTTCCTGACTCTGTTGGAACAGTTATAGCTTCATATTAGCTATAATTCACAGTCATAGATGCTGAACTCCTGCATAATTTGACAATAACCGTTATCATATGACTATTATCTAATAAACGTAAAACTGGTGCTGGTGCTTAAGGTCACTGATCTACAAATGGTCCGGATATAAATTATTGCATCGAGAACACCCGAGATTGGATGCAATCTCCTTCTCTTTCTATCATCCTAAAAAGTGGGGGGATGCTTTAAAAAAGCCATATTTGCTTGCACTTCACCTGTCCTAATTTTCATTCTAATACTTGCCTTCCAAGCTACCCAGAATATCCTAGGGCAAAGCACAAGTGCCTTGGAACAAAACATTTAGGACAGCAGATGAGGATAGTCATATGTAAAACAAGGGATGAAATGGAATGGGTGGTTTTATCATCTTAAACATGATCAAGTTTAACCAAGAATATACAAAAAAAAACTGCCAATTTATTGGAACAAAAAAACTGACAGCAATGTTTCCCTCCTACAATGTAGGTGTGTTGCTTTTCTATGTAATGTTCCCATTAATTGATTATTAAACTTCAATTTATGTTTGTGTTTGGCGCTGCAGCCTACATACTTCTATGGCAGGGGTTCTTGTGAATCTCCCAAACGAGACAAATGAAGATACGCATCAGTCCCTGCAAACACAACGAAAATCGTCATGTATATATATGGGTAACTTTTGGATCAAGCAAAAGAAAATCTATAAGATTGCTTCGCAGAAAAAATGCAGTTACAATATGACTGACTACCGTGACATGTGGAAACAACAATAAACATAAATACTGAATAGATATAGCCAAGATCCATACACCTCTAAAGTTTATTTAGAGTACAATTAACATCACAAAGAACGGGAAAAAATACTGCAATGGAGAAAAAAATTATAGGGGTTAGCTTTTAGAATTTGAGAAGTTCATGAAAATCAGCACATATATTAGAAGAAAAACTCAGCATTCTATCTTCGAACATAGTTCTCTTCTCTCTTTCAATACTATATATCAACAATTCTGTATCAGAATATTGGGAACCCTATCATCACAACAGAATGTTGAAAAGGTGAAAAGGAAAAGGAAAAAAAAGTTTTATTAAGCATAGAATGGGGAAGCCATGCAAAAGGGTAGTTTTGCCATAAAAACCTATGATTTCAATTCTAATGAATTTTCACTAGTAGGTATATATTCCCACGTCAGCATACATAGAATAAATGACCATCTTAAATGCCCGGTAGTAGCAATTATATTTCCGAGATAACAGCAAGATACTGAAATTCTGGCAGACATTGCATAAGCAAAAAAACAGAGACGTGCTCATAAAATATTACTATAGTAGTACTATACTATTAGCTGCAACTCAGTTGAAGGGGGAAAATATAAAGTAGCAATGACTGACTTATAAATGCTATATACCTCAAAGGTAAGTTTTTATACAACTTTCTAGTTGGATGTTGCACATAAATTCCCATATAGAATTGAGATTCTACTAGAATATGTCAAATCAGAAATGGCTCAAATCAGTTGTTATGCTCTGGCGTGGATGTCACATGTCAATAAATACTATAATACCGACACTTTTGATAGTCAAAAGACAAGTACTCCTTGGATATCGGAATCCCGTAAAAGTCTACAACATTCTGAATTCAAGAGAATAAAAAATACTGAACTTACCATATCCTTCCATAGAGATAATTTGTAGATCCCCTCCAAAATACCGGGCATACAAGCGGCTTATGGGAAGCCCATAACCATATCCAGCCATTATAACTGCATCTTTTGTTCCAAGATCTGTCTGCTCGTCCAGTGGATTTTTTGCAGTGCTGTAAAGGTATGTGAAAATTTTGGAGAGGCCACTTCTTGGTATGCCACCCCCCTCATCTGAGACCTACAAACCGGTCAGATCAAACTGATTAAACATTGCATCAAAATAGATTCTTGGTAGAAGCATGTCAAATCCTCTACTTAAACAAGAGGCTGCATGTACTATTTTGTAACAACAGGAAACCTCATGGATAGCATGAACTTGAAGTACTGGAAAAGACTAATACAAAATATCTTTAAAGGGAGAAAAAGGAGGGAAAGGTGAAGAGACAATACCTTAATAGTAACATCCTCTATTCCATCTGCAACTATTATTCTAATTGGAGGTGCAACTTTGTCCGAGTCCATAAAACGCTCTTGGACGGCACGCAAGGAATTCTTAACTAACTCAAATACCATAAGATGCAAATGCGAAGGGACATACCTGTTACAAAAGGAAACAACATAAATATTGTGTAGAAAATGAAGAAATTGCTATATCTGTTTCCAACCACTGATGAAGACAATAGGATTCAAGAGCGTACGGGAATGTAAAGTTGGGATCCCCATATATATTAACATCAGGGGCACTGCCATACTCTCGCATACAGATAGCACGCGCATCCTCGCTAGCATTCTGTGCTACCTCCACAGGAGACATTTTTAAATGTATATAACCCACACAATGAGGAGGGGGGTTAGGATTGTGCAACTCCAAATGCTGCCCTGAATATCATCAAATATGAAGCACATACAAAAAAGTTAACTCCACATTCCCAATACAACAGCAAAAAGGTTAATGAAACAGAAGACATAGCTAATAGAACTGGCAAATTAACTACCGATCTAGGATAGTAAGGCAACTAGGCAAGAGTAATTTGTGCTAACCGATGAGCATGCGAATTCCAATTCTTGACATGTAAAAGCGATCCAGGAATTGGTGAATCTCGTCAAGGTCTTCATAATCAATCTTTGATAGGTGTTTCATGCTTTTCTTCAACTGTTGAACACCCAAAGCCATTGTGGGAACCACATTGTTGTGTCTCACCTTAATTGCCTTGATCATTTCCGTAAATTCCCTCTCATCATTGATATCTTTGATCTCAGGGAAAGATCTCATGTCACGGAAGGAATCCAAATACCAATCCCGCACCTAATAGGAAAAAATCAACAAAAAATTCAACCCCGCATCTGTTATCTAGATAATAAATAAAATATCCATTTATAGAGCTGTTTCCTCACAAGCCAATAAAACCCGTATCATGACAAAAAAGAATACAACAAAACCAAATATTACTACATTAGTAAACATGGTAACCCTAATATCACAAGCAAATTAGCAGCACCCATTTCCAGACCCCCACATGGCGAACATTTATAAATGCTTTTTCTTCATTCTGAAAAACCAGTTTATCTTCAAATAACAACAAAAGTAAAAAATGGGTTCAGCAAATACCAAGTCAAAATCTAATATCTCTATTCAGCAAGAAGAAAAGGTCAAATCCAAAGATCCTAGCTAATTTCGCATCTCCAAAATCAAATCAGATGGTAATGTAATAGTACCCCATAGATAAAAAGTTCAGAATCTCATTATGCAGCAATTTTTCCTCCATTGTCTGAGAAAAGCTAAAAAGAATCATAAAAATAAAAAATAAAAAAAGATGAGAGACAAAAGAATGTAAATATATAGGAGACCGTGCAACAAAAATGCCTGAGAAATCAATACCACAACATTGTAGGAATCTCAACATGCATATTATATAATAATTCAAATTCCCATACCCATCTACAGAATCACACTAAAAATCTAATTCCTCTTTTCTCTTTCAAACATTTTTGTAAATAAAAAAAAAATACTCCATAACTATCTAATTCATGTTACATGAACAAAATTCAAAGTCTCAGACTAACCAATAAACATAAACAAAATCACAGAACAGAGCCAAAAAGATGAAAACCCAATTCCCAAATCCACAACCCAGAACAGAATTGATGAGCGAAATGTTGGCAAGAGCAAGAGCAAAAGCAAAAGCAAGTACCTTTAACACAGCGGGCTTTTCGGAGAGACCGCAGGGGAGGCTCTCGAGGTCGATGGCCCTCCTGGCGATTCTGATGGGAAGCTCCTTGTGGAGGAACTGAGCAGCGATGAGCAAATTCCGGTCACCGGGCTTGAAATCCATCATGTACCTGAGACTGACCCCAGTCTGCTTCATGCAGCCCCATCTGTGGACCTCGTCGATCAAGCTCTTGGAGAAGGACTCGCAGAGCTTCTTAGCCGCCATGGCTCCGCCGGAGAAGAGAACCCAGATGAGGAATTGAGCAGCAGAGAGCAAGAACAGGAACCAATAACATGCAAAGGCACAGCACCACCACCACAATGCGAAACTGACATAGAACAAGAGATTATAGAGAGAGAGAGAGAGACTCACACAAACACAAACCCACAATTCAATTCAATCAATCTCACAAAAACGATGCATTTCTAGAGAGAGAGAGAAGAGGACAAGTGATATGGAGGTCCTGGTTCTCTCTCCTCTGGAGACTACTAGGGTTAGATGATTTTGAATTAACCAGAGAGTGAAAATGGAAGGGCCTCTTTTAAGGGGAGAAAGAAGATGGGGACTGGTACCTGACACGTGTCTTCACCAACGCTCGTTTCGGGACTGCCGTCCCTGGTTTTGGCCGTTTCAGATTTGACAAACAAACAACAAAACCGTTTCGTTTTGAGGTCGTTCGTCGTCGTGTTACCGTTTACCGGCTCGGAGTCCGAGGACGAGATTATCGGCGCCAACCAACTAATTGTGTCCAAAAACCGGACACTCTTTTTTTTTTTAAGAAAAACAAATTCAAAATAATTCACTTATTTTTTTGGAAAGAAATACTAATAAAATAAGTAAAAAAATTAGGATTTTTTACCATTTTTGTACAAATTTGACATTTTTAAGATTTTTTTTTTGTCCGGTGGGTTGCTAATAGCTAGGCTCCACTCTACCTTTATCATTTGTCCAAATTTTCTAGCTAGTTTTGATAAAAAATAAATCTAGCTAGTTTTGAGTTGGAGGTTAAAATTATTTTAAATTGATTCACTTGTTGGGAGGGACAGTCATGCACTCCGAATGAGATTAGTCTCAAATCCAAAGAGTGTCGGGAAACTCGTGGTTAAAACCCAAAAAAAGAGTAGAATATTGAAATGACAATGGGCCGGTTGTGTTTGGATTGGCTTCCGTGTATTGGGCTTTGAAGTTTTCTACTTTGGGCTTGATATAGAAATAGCAGACAGAATTTGGGTTGATTTTGATCTTTGATTGGGCTCCTATTTTGAGTTAAAAGGGCCAGGCATTTTAATGTTTCTCACTTTTTGTGGTGGGCTTCACACAAATAAACTCAGGCCTAGAGAGAGTAGAGACTCTACAAAGCTTTTCATTAGGAAGAAAACAGGTCAATGCCCAAAGGACAACTGGAAGATCCATCTAAACAGCCCAAATATTATTGACCCCCTTTTTTATTGCTCTACAAAAAGAGAAGGCAATAAGACTTCTATTTCTGATTGAACGGTGATTTTATGGGTTACGGTCCACTATGAGCTGCATTATTTTGGCCACACATGTATGGGTGGGGCCTATCTCTTATCTTTCTCTCCCCCTGCATGTGTGGCCAAAAATGGCTCATGTTGCATCCCACCATAAGCTGTAACTCATGAAATTAACACTCTTTTTGATTATTTTACGGACATTTTTGAATATGAGACTAATTTTCTTTTGAATTCGTGACTGCTCATTTCAACAAGTGTTTTACTACAAATTTGAATTTTTGAATCCTGACTTTATAGAAGCCCAACAACCACTAAACTCAAACGCACTGCTTGAACCACGACATGTTACTATTATTAGTAATTCAAAATAAAGATTTTCTCTCTTTTTATTTTTTATTTTAAAAATAACATCAAGATAATATCATGCTCAAATTTTACGTATCCTACTATCATGTTCATCTCTCTAGCACAAGTCAAAAATCAAAAGCAAGATATTTGTGCTCGACTTAGAAAATCCATATACTAAAAATCTTTGCATGACGTAAAAGATTTGGACACGAAAAATCTCTAGCACCGGTGCAATAGTTATAATTGATTAGAATTTTTGCACACTAAAGATGGACTTAATTCTATATATATTACTTGATCTACAAAAACCAAATTCAGAAAAATAATTTGTTTCACACTTTCATTTAATCATGACCAGTAGAAATTTTTGTCTTGTACGGTGTGAACTTTCTTAAATTTGTTAAATATTAAAAATTCTTTTTTCCTTTTTCCCAAAATTTTGCTTTTTGAATATCTTATTCAGGTAGTGAAACACGTGAAATGTGAAAGAGCTAAAGATCCATGCACATTATTGTAGTCTAGCACATGCCACATCCAAATTAATAATTCTTGGTTTCACAAGTAAATAAAAATTTCTTCATCAAAGTAATTATACATGTCATAATTAATGTACTTATATTGTTTGAGAATGTTGAGTTCTCTTAATTAATTAGCAAGACAAAATCAAAATTAAATCCATAATTATTATATATTCCATATATGCTTGCTTTAATCACATTATTTGCTTTAATCACATTAATACTTTAATTTATTTGGAGTAATATCTATACTATGTACCACGATATAAAAGTGAGAATGGAGCAATGAACAGTAATTTTTGTTTGGTATTCTCCAAAATTTTCTTTCATTTTTGCCCTTGTCATAACAATTTATTTGACTTTGTAATATTGGTAATTATATTGTCTTTTGGATGGTAGATACGTAATTACACCTTCCCAAAATTTCTTCTATTCTCTTAACAATTTGTTTATCTTTATAATGTTGGTAATTTAATGGTGCATTGGATGACAATTATGTAACTATAATTTTAGATAGTCTA
>JAYMTT010000865.1:0-11156 GCA_036898025.1 Hypseocharis bilobata
AGAACTCTTACACATCACACAACAATCAGGGCTAATAGCTTTATTTGGTCTTCACACCTGCAGCAAATCATTTGTATTAAAAGCAAGCCCCATGCATCAAGCCATTCTTTAAAAATATTTTTTCCTTTTATTTGGCAAGCCATTCACTCTATTTGATACTGTAATTTTCTGATCTTTAGCGGGTCTAAAATACATATTCTCCCACTTCGCATTTGATCTTCTCTTCCTGTGAAAAGGTGTAATCTCAACCATCCACTGGCGCAGTTTTTGTCCATGAAGTGCATTGTAGGTACACGTGAATGGTTGAGATTCCTTCAACTTTTACTGAGTAAGAGGACAAAAACTCCACCAACTTCTGCGATATTTTTCGGAATCATTATATTTTTCATATTTTATTTACTTCTTTTTAGTTGTAAGTTCATTTGTCTTATTTATTTACCGAAACTCGTGCATACATACCAGGTCCATGATTAGCTTTAAGAAAAAAATGGAAGGGGCAGTCATATATCTAATGCATGTCCTTTTGCTGCATCTGGTACTTTCATCTGATGCTCCTTAATGCACACATTAGGACTTGAAATAATTTCATCTATAATGTTGTCGCTGACTGGCAAGCCAAATTTTAAAATGCTTAATCTGCATGTAACTATAACTATAGGCCAAATAATTGGTTTGCAAAATTTTTAATCTTACAAGGGTATATATTCATCTCATGTGGCGTGATTATCTTCTAAGATGCGTTATACTTATTTTGCAGGGAGTTCTTATTGTTGGTGACAGGGCAACAGGAAAGACGTCTTTAGCAGAGGCTATAGCTGCAGAAGCTAAGGTTCCTGTTGTCCAAGTTGGAGCCAAACAATTCGAGGGTGGATCATGGGTCGGGCAAAGTGCAGCAAACGTGAGAGAACTGTTTCAAACAGCGAGGGATTTGGTTGTTCTCTATAAAGCCTTCTTGTAAATTTCCAGTTTTGCCCTTCATAGATAAAATTGAATAAACGTATATGTATATGTGAGCCAAGCCAAGAATTCAGGTCCAAACCTAAAACATAACTGTGACTACACATGCACGCTCATGCGTGCGCACGCATGCACACACACACACACGCACACGCACACGTACACGCATACACTTGCTTTCCAATGCATTTCTATAGGAAGTCAAATTCCATTTAGTTTTTTTTGAGAATTTCTGTTGATGGTTGTGGATCATATCCCCTGAAGCTACATCTCAATTGTAAGCTGTCGATGACTTTATGTCTTCAACAAATTAATAAACTGCAGACTGAAAAACTTATATGTTCCTTGGCATATCTTTGTTACATAAATTTAATTATTTCCATTAGTCAGGCATACTGATGTTTTGAACTTGGATTTCTAATTTATGTCAAACTTACTGTGCCTATTATCCGCTGGCTTTATTTATTGATTACTTATTAATAACTTCGTAGAATGTCTTTTCAAAAAGGTTTGCTTCAAATTTCTTATATTTTGCAGTTCTGGTAAAATTCAAAAGAACTAAACCTGGTGAGCAAAGTTGAAGATAAGAACCTTATTCTGAACAAGCGAAGCTTTGGCATTAATCCTCTCTTCTTTATGCTAATGTACTTTTACCTTCATTATGTCGTATATAATTTGACTTGTTCTCACTAAAGGGATTCAAGGAAACTTTTTGTTTTTAATTATTATTTATTTGAACTCTATCTATAGTAAAGCTTATCCATCAGTATCTTTTTACATTTTAATAGGCCAAATCTTTGTTGGATTGACAGTAAACTATACTTATTTATATCAATGGCCATTGAGGAATTTTGAGTGTTGTGTTATGTCACGAGCTTTGACATTGACACAACGTCTCAGACACAACAACTCTGAAAAGTCTACACAGGACGTAGCTATAAATGTGTGCTTTCTTTGAGTCTATAGCATAAAATAGATGCATTTAGTTTTAAGTGTAATAGAACCACAAAGTACTAATATAACCATGAATTTATAATTATGTATTAAGTTTCTTGACCATAATGCATAAAATTTCAATAATTTGGTGACTTCTTTTAGGTAAATACTAAGTCGGAGTGAATTCCTTTAGAAGAGTCCAAAAATGTTTTCTAAGTGTCTGACATGCCAAATCTATAATAGGAGAAGAGTCCTACAATACATATTATAGGAATCAACTTGTTGTACTTGAGTTTAATTCCAAACACAGATTTGTTATTCCTGGAATAAATTTCATGTTTCTTAATCTTTTATTTTCTAAAATTTGCTGTGATAGGCTCCTGTAATTATATTTGTGGAGGATTTTGACCTCGTTGTTGGCGTCCGTGGCAAGTTTATTCATACCGAAAAGCAGGATCACGAGGCTTTAATCAATCAACTTCTAGTGGAACTTGATGGGTAACTGTTGACCTCTCCTTCTGTTAATTATTGTGAACTATATTCCTTATATATGTTATTTGATCAGAGATTTTGGTGCTTAAGAAATTTTTAGTACTTAATGCAAGTTCACCCATCAGTTATAATTTTGGATTGAGTTAAGTCCATGCAGTATTATGTGGGAGGGAATGGATCCTCAGTAGCCACAAAGAAACAAAAGAAGGAACCTAAAAGAAGCTCTAGAGAAAAGTATCACCTGAGGAAAAAGAGGTTCCACAAATTTGAGTATCTCTTATATTTTTATGAACATTTCAGTATTCAGTGAGAAGGATAGTACAGTATCTGATCAATGCTTTTAGATTGCACAAATTTGAGTATTCTTATGTTTTCAACAATACTCAAGCTGTTGAAGACGATAGCATGATATATCATTAATGCTTTAATATTTAATGTAAATGATACTTTAAAATGATATAAAATGGTACTACTGAAAGTTCTGCATAAAAACTCTGAAAAAAAGAAAAAAAAAGTGCCACAAAATATGGGAACTTTGATTTCTTAATGTTTTACTGAAACATGAACACTGAGTGGGACAGGATAGCAAGTGCATAATCATGGAAATGGATCTCTGACCTGTCTATGTTGTATCTATTGGATTTGTCAATTTTGGTGTTTGATTAAGTAGGATCTGCATGCAATGTAGGATAGATCTTCTTGAAGCTTGTAATGGATCACTATTCACTGTTTACCCCTGCTTTGAGGTTTATACTTCCATAAGATATTGTTTTTTTTTTCGTCTCAGCTTCCACAAGAGATGCAGTTGTACTTCCGTACAATTATCATCGGTGTAGGTGGCTGATATCAGTAGATTGGTTAAAAGAGAGTAATCGGAACAAACAAATTTGTAACATCATGCTTTTCATGCAATGTTTCACAGATTATGAGTTAGCCTTGTATTTTTCTGGTTTAAGATTCATGTTCCTGTAAGTTACTTATGGGTCAGAAACATGTTTGTCATATTCTTTTCCCTTTAAGCCTTTGCCTAAAATTACTGATGGTTTTGGATACATTCTATTTTCATCCCACTTAACCCTAATATTATGAGTTAGCTTCTTATTTTTCTGGTTTAAGATCCATGGTCCTGTATGTTACTTATGGGTCAGAAAAATGTTTGTCATATTCTTTATTGCTTCTTCCTGTAAGCCTTTGCCTAAATACTGATGGTTCCAAACACATTCTATTTTCATCCCACTTAACCGTAATAGTGGGATCAATTGTCACTTCTGTTACTGCTTTTGCATTCTGCATTATATCATTGTAGTAATTATACCTGAAATACCTACTACTTGCTTCGTTCAACAATGGCCGTCATCTTTGAGTTTTCACAAACATCAAGGATAATTTTGTTATTGATTGATGTTCTACTTGTGGCCTTATTATAATTAACTCTAAATTGTTATAACTAACTAGTTTAATCGATATTATTGGAAAAATAATTACAATCGATAATCAAATGAAGGAAGTGCACAGTTATTGTGGGACAAGTATAGAGGACTGTTATTGTGGGACGGAGGGAGTAAAACGAATTTAGAACAATATGAAGACTCTCTCTCTCTCTCTCTGTCTCTGTTGCCTTGCCTCTAAGAACTAAAATTTATCTTTTGACCTTCAAGACTTTCCTGGTTTGTGCATTTGGAATTGATGTAAACTTAAGGTTGTGATAGAGCATTAATGTAAAGGTCTTTGCTTTTGCTTCACCCTCCTATTTATGACTTAATATCGGAGTGTTGAAAAAACAGGAGGGGGTTTTGTGGAGGGCTCCCGCCAGTAATCTCAATAAAATAGACACGGCTTTAAGGCGCCCTGGTCGGATGGACAGAGTTTTTCATCTTCAGAGACCAACTGAAGCAGAAAGGGAGAAGATATTGCGCGTCTCTGCAAAGGAAACCATGGATGATGAGCTCATTGATTATATAAACTGGGGAAAGGTAATTTCCTAATCTGTTTTTCCTCCTATCAGCATTTTAGATTTTAAATGTAACTTATAACTATGATCTTGTCGTCCCAGTAGGTTGTACCTTATATACACAGACCTTTTCGCTATTATTTTCTGTTTCTGGTCTGATGAGTTATGCATCTCTAAACTGATATTCATCTGCTTGGTGTTTTAGTAAGTAGAGTAGTATGTTCAATCATGTCTCCTTTAATGGCTGAACTGTTTCAGAGAGCAGTTTATTAAATAAATTTGACGACCATTGTCTGTCGTACTTCTCTTCTATTCGACTGTGGATAAACTGTGTTGTATTATATCCTTAATATGAAACATCTGTTGTGTTTAGGTTGCTGAGAAGACAGCTCTTATGCTGCCAGTAGAACTGAAACGTATTCCTATGGCCTTGGAATGTAGTGCTTTCAGGAGTAAATTTCTCGATAAAGATGAACTTATGAGCTACTGGAGTTGGTTTGCGGTAAGAATTAAAGATTCTATAATCTGGTGTCATTTGAATATTCAGGTTTATCATTTTGTTGAATGTAACTTCAAAAAAGTTTTTATTTTTAATTCCCTCTTTTTTTGTCTTTAGTGCACAGTGCCAGTTATAGTGTCATCTCGTTATATTACCACCAACATATTTTTTCTGCTGGAATTTAATGTATTTTGATCATACTTTTGCTATTCAAATGTAGGTCTCAAATTAAAATGAAAAAGAAAAAGAACAACTTTATCAACCATGTATCTCCCAATATTTTTTTTGCCAAGAGCCTAACAGTTTGCTCTTACCCAATTTTCAGCAACCATGTATCTCCCTTGACCAATAAACCAGAAAAAAACCTATTGTTGGAGTTTTTTGTTTCTTCCTTGGAAACAAATATTTTCATGTTGGTTACATGATCTTTATCATGTTTATTGGAGAAAGTTACAACTGCCTTGTACCCGTCTCACCTGGATTCCCTAGAGAGCAACAAATATATTTGTGTTAAACTAGTCGCACATCGGTTACATGTGAGGACTCCAGCTAGTTTATAACTAAGATGGGCTACTTCACTCATTGCCAATTGGTTTTGAGTTGGATGCCTTGACAATTTAGATTTGAACTGGTCATAGGAGTTGTTCCCATGTTAGAGTCATAGGGGCAATAAATACCTTTCTCTAAACTGCAGAGAAGTGTTAATGAGGGAACCTACAGTATAATGTCTCTATCTTTTTGACATTTCCCTCGAAGGTTCTTGCTCCTATCTATATCAAAATATCCTAAAGGCTCATGAAGTGGGCATAAAAACAGAATCTCTTTTAAAAGAAAACAAGGATGAGCTAAAAGCCTTCAGTGAAGATCTCGGTGTATGATGGATTTTTCAGGAAGCAACATTATATATCTTCTTCATGAGGAAATAATCTGATGCTGGAGAGATTCCAGGACTAGTTTAGGGTTTCCAAAGAGCAGGACACAAATAAAAGAGAGAAATATCAGAAATAGATAGAAAATAGAGATTAGGGCAGAATAGAAGACTGAGCAGGACAAAAAGAAGTAGATCAAGAAAGAGAACCAGATAAGAGCAAGAACCAAAATACTTAGATAACTTAATAATCATTCAGTATTCAATTCATCAAAAGCTGAGACAAACCCAACTACCTATAGGGTTTGTATAGAAACCTCATACTCCTCTGTTCCAAAATGAATGTCCCTTTGACTTCTTAGCAAAGATTAAGGATAAATTTGCTTGTCCTTGACTTTCCACTTTCTACCCTTGGAACAAACTCTAAAAGTTGTTATAACTAACTAATTAAGGGTATTATAGGAAGTTAAACAATATTTAGTATCTTAAAAAAGGAAATTAGACATTCATTTGGGAACATCTATATTTAGTATAATGGACATTCATTTAGGAATGGAGGGAGTATAAGCACTAATACCAGAATTACTAAGATATAACCAAACTTAACCTACATCAAAAACTTAAGAAAATAAGTAATAGAGGTACTTAATCATCTGTTTGTTTTGAGAGAAGAGAGTGGAAGAGAAAGGAAATGAAGGAGAGGAGAGATTTCCACTGTTTGGATTGCTGAAATAAGGAGGGAAGATAAATGACTTGGACCCACATTATTCCTTATCTCCATCAACTGGCTGATCTGGAGAGAAATGGAGAGAAAATGGGCCTACGGTTAGTGGAGTCCCTTCTTTTAGTAATTTACCAAAACTTCCCCTACTTTTATGTTTACTACTGAATGTATATGAAGGGTACAATGATCAATTAATACAAATATCTAATATCTTCCTTCTCTTCTCCTCCTTCAAACCAAACAAAAAGGAGAGAAGGCCCACTTCTCTTCTCTTCCTTTCTCTGCTCTCCCTTCTCTTCTCTTCCCCTTTCCTAAACCAAACAGAGCCTAAATCCTTAAATTACAAAGATAAATATTAAAATAAGATACAACTGAAATCCCCAAACATCCCAAAGGTCCTAAAATTGATCCTGGATGTTCTCTTTCTGTCCTGTATAATAATCTATCATGTAGATATGATATAAGGCGACAAGGAAACAAATAATTTACAGTTATGGAGTTGCATATATGGATGTCTCATTAATATGCCCCCCATCTAAGGTAGTAAAGCCTGTGGCCAGAGACCCTACGTCGATGAAGTGTATGCTGCACTGTAACAGTTGCTTTTGTAATGAATATGGTGGATGTTCTTTAGGCTAGACTAGTAACCATACTACTGAGCGTAGGAACTTGCTCTTCGCATCCTTTGTGGCCATTTACTAGTATTCTTTGTGGAATGGTGATTCCATGGGTTACAGCCCATGGTGGGATGCACCATGTGGCCATTTTTGGCCACACATGTATGGGTGGGGCCTACCTCTCCTCTCTCTCTCTCCCCCTCTCCCCCCCTTTCATGTGTGGCCAAAAATGGCCACTTGGTGCATCCCACCATGGGCTGTAACCCATGAAATCAGCACTCTTCTTTGTGTGATATTGCCATTCTGAATTATAGGATATTACTTGTATTCTACCAAATTTCTACATTCTAAGATGGGTTGTATAAATTGTTTTCTTAGTTTTCTTTATTCACCTGAAATTTCTTTTAATTGATTCAATTTATAACTATGTTCTATGCATGTATTTAAAAATCTTTTGCTCCATGATATATGGTTGTTCTTACTCTTTTTCATAGACTTTCAGCAGAGTTGTCCCAAAATGGGTGAGGAAAACGAAAGTTGCAAATAGAATGAGCAAAATGCTAGTGAATTATCTTGGATTAACATTGACGAAAGAGGATCTGCAAAACGTGGTTGATCTAATGGAACCATATGGCCAGATAAGCAATGGAATGGAACTTGTAAATCCTCCACTTGACGTAAGAAACTTTCTTGTCCATCAAGCCTCTGTGTGTGTGTGTGTGTGTGTTCTATTTTGATGCTACTCCAAATTTTGTCGCATCTGAAATCCTCTAAACAATACCTCAAGTATGTCCGTTTATCTTATTTATGCTTTGTTGACGTATATTTGAGATGCTAATCTTGCTCTCTCATCACTTCATTTCCAACTCCTTTGTGAAATTCTTCTTGGTTGCATTTCAATATGAGGATTTCAATCAAGGGATTTGTATTTGAGCCTCCAAGTCTGAATCCTTCTAATGGGGCTAAAACAACATGGAAAGGTCTTGGATGGTAAGGGTATTACGGGGAGAAAAGAATGAGGACCTTCCGGTTATAATCCTTTAGGTTATGGATTTGATTATTCAATTTAACCTCTTGAAATCCACTTATTGTAACAAGTCTATAGCACTTATAGATTTCACCTAACTATCAATTCTTTACTTTTTAAATGTCTTAGAGTTTTGTACTATGAGCACAAATCAAAATTATTTTGTTCTCAAGATTTTTCATTCTCTCTTCTTTTCATTTGTCCAATTAAGCAATGGAAAGGAGTTTGACATTCCTTTTGAAAATTAGAACTCACTACCGGTCACTGATGCACATATGAGTTGAACAAACTTCTTGTTTGTTTAATATTGTTGATCTTCCAACTGTTTCATGAATCATTCTGTTCTAAATAACAAATAAAACATGTTAAAGGGAGTGTAGCTCATGAACGTGAGATGTATATGGTTGAAGTGTGGAATAGGAATAAAGAGTAAGGTGAATCAAGATTCAAGACCAAAAATTCAATCTGTAATGAAGTCTAGAGTGTAAAAGATTTGTGGAATGACGAAGAGGCTTATATCCATGAAAATGCGTTTCTTATTTCTCCTTGTTAGGTGCACTATTTCTTTGTGCTGTAGTATATTTTAAATTTGAAGTGATTAGATTAAAGTTGTAGCAGAAGAAAGTGAAGTATAATCAACGCAAACTTTGACGTCATACCTTATATATTATCATTTTTTTTCCACGACAAATATTTTGATTGTTGATTCAAATTTTGTCTAAAAATAAAAGACAAGAAAAAATAGAGACAAATTGCAATTTTATTTAATAAATAAAAAGGACTAGACTCTCCTATATGGAATCTCAAAAGTACAAGATTTATATCCTTTGATTCTTCTCTTCGCATAACGTTGATTCAAGGGCTTGAAAACTTGTTCTTGGATCGAAGGCGGTATCTTCTTTGTTTCGATTGAACAGGATGGACTTCAAATTTCCTCCTCTTCGGCCGGACAAGATGAACTTGATTGGGATTTGGACTTGAGTGGTTGAGGTTCTTTGGAACTTGGGGCTTGTTTGTATCTTGCAAACCTTCAATACTTGAGGTTCTTCGAAGCCTTGGGGCTTTGATTCTGCAGAGTTTTGATGCTTGGTTGAAACTCTTTGGTGCCCTTGGACTTTGATCCAATAGAGCTTTGATGCTTGGACTTGAGGTTGAAATTCTTCAACGCTCCTGGCATGAATCCATGACAGCCCGGTCCTCTTCTTCTCTCCCTAATGCTTGGAGAGGGCCTTTGTTTAAGGGTTTACTATTAAGTGCTCCGCAAGTAATTCCCTGAAGTCTTTTACAAGTAATTTCTTTGAGTTCTCGAATAATTACCTCTAATATAATTTATTGCTTAGAGATAAATTTTCTCTAGATAATTGAATTAATTCATTTACTAACACACGTTAATCTTTTATTTGCTGTTGGGAACGACACAGAGGGTCCACTTAATTCCACTTGGCAAGCTTTGATTGGCCATTTCTAATTGAATTAAAATTTCTAACTAAATTTCCGTGGCAGTTCCTAATTGGCTTAAAATTTTCGCCTTCTCAGTCATTTAATGAAAAACATACTTCTGCTATTTAAGAATGAAAATGAATGACTGAGGTACAGCCGATGATATAACTTAAAGATGAGAGGGCTTCAAACCCTCTGATTTGGTGCGTGCTTTGATTCTTTAAGCAACAAGCCATGCCAAAGTCAATATGATAAGATCCCCATATTCGCTCCTGATAGGAGAGCCTCTTCATCATTGTGAACTGAAATCTAGATATAAGGGGAGACAATATAAAAAAAGTCATCTTAAATAGTTTCAAGAATTAGATTGCTAAACAACATATCATGTTTTCAGAACCTCATCAAACTGATACTCCTTGGCCATTTAAAGCAGTAAAAACAGTTGTTTTTTGCAACTTTATGCAAGATTTCCTTTCAAATTTTTTTAAAAGTGAAAATTGAACAGCCTATAGCCTAACAAGTATTCAGCAGTGCGTGCGTGAGGGATATGTAATACCAACAATATTGAAGCAATCATTTTATGCCATTTGCTGATGTTGTTCTCCTCAGGATGTGACTGTATGTTATATTGTTCAAATTATCTCACAAATCTACTAAATGATACTTCGTGCAATAATTTTGTGCAATTTTCTAATATATTAAATTCACGTATGTGGTTGCTTAACATTATGCTTCATGAATTGTGGTTTTCCATGTGCATGTTCTTTTTCTTTTCCAGAATGTTGTCATTTTTGTCCTCATCTGTTGCATCAGTGGCTCAGTGATAGGCATCATTGAGTTAAATACATCTTTTCAGATTACTTTTTTAACAAGAGACGCAATGCTTACCTTATTTTGCTCCTCGGTATAAATTACTGGACTTTATACAGCCATTAAAGGTCAGGTTGTGCTTGTTTACATTCGAAAGGGGAAAGAGTTTGTATTTGAAATTGAGTTGTATTTTTTTTCTTCTATAGTATGATTCAGTTAATCAAGTATTGGTTTGTCTTGAAAAAAATGTTGAGTTATTTTGTAGCGTCACCCTCAACCTATGGATGAAAAGACCGCTACAAATTCTCACTATAATCTTTTATTTAGCAATATTATTTTCCCTTCATATGAGCATCCTGAAAATGTTGTTTGAAGCATACTGTCTTCTTGTTGTAAAAATATGACTAATCGATGTTGTATATTTTCTAGTGGACGAGGGATGCCAAGTTCCCACATGCTGTCTGGGCTGCTGGTCGTGGTCTCGTTGCCCTTTTATTACCAAACTTTGATGTTGTAGATAATCTTTGGCTTGAGCCAACTTCTTGGCAGGTATACCATTTTTATATCTCCCCTTGGTTATATTTCAGTTATGTATTTTCCATGTGTTATCCCCTAAATTTATCCAAGCTAAAAATTTAAGATGAAATATCATGGGCCATTCTGATTATACTTTTGACGGTCATTTCAGGTCTCCAGTTATTATATTATTCAA
This sequence comes from Hypseocharis bilobata, assembly GCA_036898025.1. Classification (NCBI taxonomy): domain Eukaryota; kingdom Viridiplantae; phylum Streptophyta; class Magnoliopsida; order Geraniales; family Geraniaceae; genus Hypseocharis; species Hypseocharis bilobata. The sequence goes on from JAYMTT010000865.1 coordinate 11,034, forward strand.
ATTTCACTGTTGATATCACAGTGTTAGTTTCTTTTTATGTTATTTAATTCTCATTTTTTCATTATTTTTACTGTATGCTATGGTGTTGCTACAAGCAGCTGAAACAAAGATGTCCCATACCAT
>JAYMTT010000866.1:0-11153 GCA_036898025.1 Hypseocharis bilobata
ATTGAGCGGGAAATAGCATATGAGAGAGCTTTGAAGACATGGGCCAATTGGGTGGAGCACAATGTGGATCCGAATCGCACTTCTGTTTTCTTTGCAAGCATGTCCCCTATGCACATCAAGTAATTAGCAAACATCATCATTGCACTTTTCAATTTTTTTATTTATTTATAATATCCATTATTTTGAAATTCATATATGGTTCGAACAGTGAGACGACTGATTTCAATTTTTTTTGTTCAATCTCTGATTTTTAACAAAAACTCCGTTTTTTATGATTTTTGTAGAACTGATTTATTATTTGATTAATAATTAAACCGGTCTGATCAACCAGTTCAACCAATTTTGGATATAGGTCTTATGATTTCAATGTTGCCATTCTCTGTTGATTTGGTGTTTCCAAAAGCCAGAACATTCTTGTTCCCCAAAATTTGAAAAGCTATCTTGGAGCAAACTCTTGTTTTACTATAGTTTTGACAAAGAAAAAAAGGACAAGAAAATGAATCTATTCAAGTATAGACTAGTTCAAGATCTTAGTAAGATATATTATTTTCCACAATCAAATTTATTTTCATTTTAGTTCAAAAAATTGAGATTTGATTTAACTATGTGCATTATGGAAATATGATAGGAGCTCGGACTGGAACAACCCAGATGGGATCAAGTGTGCTAAGGAGACTGTTCCAATTCTAAACACATCAACCCGGCCGGAGGTTGGCACACACCAAAAGGTTTTCGCAATTGCAACTAATGTGACACAATCAGTGAAAGTACCTGTTTATTTCCTCAACATAACCACCCTCTCCGAGTACCGGAAAGACGCGCATACCTCCTTGTACAGCAGTGCCGGAGGCAAGTTGCTCTCGCCCGAGCAAAAGTTGGATCCGGCTAGATATGCAGATTGTACACATTGGTGTCTCCCCGGCTTACCTGATACGTGGAATGAGTTGCTCTATTCGCGCATTCTCTCCCGCTCTTAACCCTTTGATTTATACAACAAGAAGTGTGAAAAGAGTTAATAAAATTTGGACCCAAACAATTCCTGAAAAGCATTGAACAGAAATGATACAAACTATTTTTTCACAAAGCATGATGACTACAAAATGTGTTGTGCCCTAGATCATACAACTCTATCGTACATCATATAATTACAACGAATACAAGTTTCACTCCAGACTTCTCATCCAACCCTAACAAACAACGAAGGTACAAGGCTACTTAGGCTAATCAGGACTGTGGATTCTGATTGCTGTCAACTAAAATATTGATACCGAATTAGATCATCCTTTTTTCTCTGTATAAACTGAACTATTCCAAGATATAAGAAAAGCTTAAGTTACCGTTTCTTCGGAGGGCCTGATTTGCTAACTTGGCAAGAAAACAGGAACCTATCTATTTCACCAACTGCATTGAGGTGAGTGCTTGGCATTAGCAAACTCAACAAAGGAACTGAGGTCCTTGCCGCAAGCTTGGGCTTGATTTTCTGCACTGCTGTCTTGATGACAGATGGAGCAGGTACACCGAACCACTGAAGGTACCACGAAAGAAGTACTGAATCTTTCTCTCTTTGGGATTCCTCACTGGGCCATCTCCACGACTTCAAGTAATTACCAAAATCATCCTTCAGACCATGAGAAGAATTTAGGAGATCTTCGACTCGCTTTCTAAGAGATCCCAAAAACTTGGATTGGATAATGCCACCTCTTGAAGAGCTCAATCTTCCGTTCAATAGAGCCTCGTTGTATGCTAATGCAAGCTGCATGGAAGAAGGGATGGCTGAATTATATTCTAAAGACTGCCACTAGCATTTTGAAGTACAAAATATACTATAACACAAATACTCAGTTGTCTTTGCTCAACATAATATCTAAAGGGGGCAGCTGCGATATTAATTTTTTCTCGATTTCCTCTGATAAGTAGAAAATAGTGTTTCCTTCTTCCTTCTTTCTTTTTCTTTATTTCCTGCTTCGTAAGTAGAACAATGTGCTAGGATTACAGAAAACTTACCTTTAAACTAGAAATAGAGAGTGAGTCATCTAGAACAACAGTATCACTGGTAACCTGATCGGCAATGTGCCCAATTGTTGTGTATAATGACAAATAAACCTGCATAATGTTTAAGGGGAAACAAAGGAAGAGCGGGCCGATTAGTGATTACAATTTAAATGCAATATGCATTGCATGCAGGTCAAAAAACCTATGCACCAGAGCTGAAGTCAGATTACCTGTAAAAGAGCAGGTCTATCCTTGCTGACGCACTCAAATAACACTTGCAAGCAAAATTCCTGGAAATCAACATCGGATCTGCATGCATGTTTGGTGACTAATTATTATAATGATAGACAAACAGTAACATCCCATGCATAAATGATACTGCCTATTTAGTGGAATGATTATCATAATTAGTTTACGAAAAAGTTGTGTATAGTTCAGAAACAACATGAAGATTTACAGATTAATGTTCAATGATTTATAAAAATTAAGCAGAAGAAGGGCATATCCTTCTGAAATACTCAGTTACGCTATAGATGCAAGTGCTCATCTTTCACCCTCCAGGGAAACGATCCAATAATTTTGAGCATGCTACACATTTTAATAATGTGAAGGTCAGTTAAATGATAGAGGAAAGCCCAGATATTGTACTTGCCTGCTATTCCATGATGGGTCACAGCAGAGTTGTGCAAAAGCATTCAAGCTTGGATCGGAAGAGAAGGTACTGACCAACTGATCAACTGTTACAGAAACAGGTCCATCGTGGCTACTAGTATTTAACCCAGATGTTCTTAAGCTTGACAAACCAAACACCTATCATCAAGAAGGATAATTCATATCTACTAGATAAGCTATGGAATGGTCAATTAGTAGTAAATATATGATTAAAACCTTGTGCATCGCCCGCGAAAGCAGCGATTGACAGCCTACGGGATCATCCACATATGAACAAGCTCCAACCTTCCTTTTGATATAGAGAACACCCGAGTTAAATGGATCATTTCTGTCCCCAAACCTCCACCAAGGTTTATCTGCAGAGGAGTAAGGAACAAAGCTATTTGAAATAGTTTTCTCTTGTACTGAAGTAACAAAGAAGAGAGCAAACAGAGTTCATATACCTTCTGGTACAAGGTCAATTACTTGAGACCAGTACCGAGGACCACAAACACGTACTCTCTTCAACTGCAAGCATTATATTATAAAATTCATCAACCCAAACACAGCAGTTTTTCTAATTAAAAGGAAATACAAGAGAGATAATATATTACAAGGTCAACCTACAATGGTAGTCACTTGAAATAAAGATACTGCATACAAATACATGCTATTTTAAGGATCTTCGTCATAATAAGGACACTAAATATAGCAGTTTTATGTTGGAAATATACTCTTTATCATTTAACAGCCTCTTCCAACCTTCTTATATAATTCTGTTTTCTTAAACTCCATAGGATCATAAGATAAGTTCATATGGAGCCACATTTGCCCATAAAATCAGCCTAGTTCATTTCAAGGAAATTTGAGAATGATAGGCACCCTATAGAGTTCATCCATGAATCTCAGAAACTTACAGTAGCACGTTCCGGCAGAATGCAAGGAGTGACCTCACAGAAACTTGTTTCTGCATAATGCTCAGTTTCCCTTATGGTAACTTCAAGTGGGGCATACACAGGAAGACCCGTGTCAACATCAACTGTCTGAACCCAGCGAGCTTCCGTTGCAAGGACATACAAATGCCTGAATGCCTGAAATAAACACTTCCATCAGAAGAAGAAAAAAGGATACTAAAAGAACAAGAAACTGTTAGACAATGCAGAAGGAAAGAAAGAACCATAGTCTAACCCTACCAGTTACATGACATAGTAGCAAGACTGAAACTCTATTAAATTTATTTCACAAAAGGGCAACTTTTCGCTCAAAAAGAAAAGGATGGCAGTTTCACAAGATGCCCCAACAAATCCCCTTTTGGCTGAAATCATGGTTACCACCTTCACCAAATGTATAATGCGGTGACACTTTCCCCACTTGGGAATGTTGATGTTCTCATCTACTTGCCCTTCAGGTATTCTCAAGCCCGCTGGATGATCTGTCACCCACCCTCTGGCTGAAGTTTACTTGTTTCCCCAGCACAGATCAGATTACCCTCTAGTCTCCACTCAACAGTTGCCTTAATACCTCCATAAAATACCTTCCCCGAAGAGCAAGTTTCACATTTATTGCAAAATTCCAAAGAAATAAACCTAAGAAAGGTCCAACAACACCAACTAAACTAATTGTGGCATATGAGAGTAAAGAACTACACAAATTAAATATTCAGTAAGTCTAAAAAAATTGTACTTTCCCAAGATATTTACCAACTTTGTACTGTTTCCAAGCATACTCATGGGTTCCATAATATCTTGAGTCCGGACAAGGAACAAACAAGTTCTGAAATGTAATGTACCTGAAGATGGCAACGATTATCATTTGGTCCAGTAGGCAAGCGTGGATAAAGAGTGATAAGTAAAGCTGCAATAGAACTGTTGCTAGTTGAAAAAGTCTGCATTCCTCCACCAAGAAACAAGAAACCAGTCGCCAAGCTTACCTGAAATGAATGCCAGAACTCAAAGTGTGACATTGAGATGCCAAAACAAAAGAGACAAAGATGTGGTCCAATTCTCAAGAACACAGAACCAATCTAGAAACATAAATGCACTGTAATCCACTTTATCGTGGTGAAGACTCAAGACTGGTCAGAAGACCAAATACTCCGATTTATGTCAAAGTCAAAGGTCATTCACTGAAAAGTAGTATTTTCATGCATGACATGGCTGACAAATTCACATGTTATTCTGATATGCTCTTGCAGCTTATATATTGTTCAGACAAATTACCGAGCCCAAGGTTTACCAGTTCAAAACATGATGCAAGGATATATAATGGCAGACACAAGAGATATAATAGATTGTGGAGAAACTTACTGCCATCTGGATACCATAACTAACATGCCCATCTGCTGAGTTCCGACTGCGAAGGAATCTCAGTAATCGAAATGTTTGCAGATGTCCAGAACCAGCCATAACCTGTTCCTTAGAGCATCAGCTAAGATACTAAAACTCTAATTTGCAAATAGTAGGAAAAGTTCTAATAAAAAGGAAGCGATAACCAAGTGTCATTTACCACAGATAGGGAAAGAACAACAAGATGAAGGCATGTCTCCAATGTTCCACGATCAACATAGCGAGACAATCCCTTCGGGAACTTATTACCTCTAGCACCAGAAACAGGCTTGATCTGGAAGCATTTACCAATTAATAATTAAGAATCAGTAACCAGATAAACGTAACTTGAACGGCAGCACACTGAATGTCAGACCTCATTTAGAAAGTAGACAGCATATTCGTATAGTAATTCCTGTGCTTGTCCATTTTTTGAGCCAGCAAATCTCAACCCTGGCCACAAATAATGCGAAGAAACTTCAAACTTATTAAAAAGAAGCAACAAACTTAAAGTTATATGCCATAAGAGAATCCAAATCCAAGTAAACAACTAAGAATTATGTAGATAATAGGCCAACCATGCATTGAGGGGCTAAATAATGTTACGAGCAACAATGATTCAAGTGTGAACATACAATTTGTACTGAGAAAAGAATAAAAATTTGAAATCTTAAGTTGGTAAAAGCTTAGCTATATAAAGTTCATGGTGCTTAAAATTTACAAAAAAAAGAAGGATGCAAGTCCAGTGAAAGTGGACAGGAGCTCTATGACTACATACCACACCTCAGCGGTATGACAAAACAAAAGATTTGGAAAATGAATGTTACATTACAATTACTACACAATTAGATCGCCTAGACCAGTACATCTAAATGACCACAAATGTCTTCAAGTTTGCTACTGGAAAACCTTAATAAAGGACCAAGGAAACAGTACACTGAGTTGCTCATATGGTTCTCAAACATAGCTGTTTGAAGTTTTGGCAAATTTAGAAATGTCAACATACATATATTTAGAATAAAAGATACCAACCTAAAATTTATAGTGTTTGAGTTTTTTATGATGTTCGTAAAACTTTTTCGGCCTATATATACTTTCATAGCATACTCCTTGTCCCCCCACCCTCCAACAAATGAAAATGTAGATGTACAGGCGTGCAGAATTCTTAGCATATCCCATCAGGTAGCCAAATCAAAGTTGAAAATAGCAATTATAATAAAGCAACGGGGAATCAGCATAAAACATATCTTACCTAGAGAAAGGCATGCTCCTGTGACTATGTTGACATATGCCTGTACAAAAGCTTCTGCATCCATTTCATCAACATCACTATTATCATCTCTAAGGCCTTCAACACTATTTTTGACAATATCAGGAATCTGAGACTGAATCCAATCTTTACAGGGATGAACCCTACAACAAAGCATCATATCTCTATAAGAACATTCAAGCAGCAGATTAAAAGTCACAAGATCAATGTTAAGAGAACTTCACACACACACACACACACACACACACACACACAGCACTACCTGTTCCACATTATCAAATTCCGAGCAATGACACGGAGCATTATGAAATCCGGCCTCACATATTGCAAATCAAAATACGTCTGAGGAATAGAAAGCCTAGAGACGATCACTTCTGACTCGGTCTGCAATAACCAATGGGGAAAGTAAGAACATTTTGAAACATGGATACGCATCTACACTCAAGAATGATCACAAGCTAGTGTACTTGACATTCAGAGATTGAACAAATTAACTAAGCTGATTCTTCATAGAAATCTTTACCTTCAAAAACATCAGAGCAAGAGCAATTACGGCTCCAGGTGCAGTAATATCAACATTAACTGCACTTCCATCCATCATCTATAGCAGAACAATAGTAAGGAAAATAACATGAACGTATCAGGTTTAAAATTGTCGAAAAATTATTCAGTGAGAGCAAAATATATGTAGAGCACACAACCTGTCCAGCACCACGGTTGTGTTCATCTACTGATAGTGTCAACAAAGGAGATCTTTCCTGACAAAGAATAAATGTATACATATATGGTGTTAACTGGAGAAATTTAAGAAAGTTGAATACAAGGTTGATAGAAAAGAAGCCAAAAGCCTACATTAGGAACCTCTTTTCCACTGATGTAGTGAAACAATCTATCAACAATATTATCCATGAAACCAAGAGCATCCTCTCCACGACCTTCAGTTAAATATAACACAGTTAGATAGCTCATAATATTTGGAAAAGTTTGAGTACTAGACAACTCATACCCAAAGCAACAAGACCCAATGAAAACCCAGCAGAAACAACGTAGCCCTCCCTTTCAAGTACATTATCACCTCCACTTCTGCGACCCATTTCACCCTGTAATAGTAGATCATACGACATAGATGGTCAAGCGCAAAGCACAAGATATATTTATCAAATTATCTTGCAAACAGACTGCTCAAACCCATCCATAATACAAATAGTAATAAATAAGCTTTGTCTTCATCGAGAAACGATCATGCATTTAGTAATTGCGTCAATCATGGTCTTCTTCTGCAATCCACTTGTTTACTAAACTGCTAAGCTGCATGTGGTTAACAAATATCAAAGAACCAAGTCTAACATGTTTTTGTTAGTTAACAGATAACTGAAAGTGCAGTTTATAGATATACTAATCCACTTTCACGAAATATATGATCAACAAAAATTTAGGCACAAGCATAGGCACAGGATAGATAATGTCAAAAACAGACAAGAGGAGACAAAACAAGATGCACGTTACGGAAAAGAAATCACAGGTTAAATTGAGACAGTCCGACCAGACTTGAGGGAAAAAATTCCTGTTATAACTAAGGGACTGACTCGTTTTGTATTCTAGATTCATAAACATGTTCAACAAACAGATTACATATTTTTTTCACATGGTATATCCATGATGCTTGTTGAACGTGTACATAGAAGAAGAATATCAATTTAACTAGCAACGCAACAAGATAGGATAAATACCATAAGAATTTGCATTGATAGTGGGTGCGCTGATCCTTCATATAGCAGCCCAACTGACAATAGCGCAGCTGACTGGAAAATCAACATAAGAGAACGCTAGGTCAGAATCTAAAAGTAGGAGACTAATCAATTAATTTGAATTGACATTCTTTCAGGAAAAATTGCATGCGCCATATGAACCAACTTGATGATGATAACTAGACCATCTAAAACCAGTCAATAGACAGGGTAGAAATATGCATGAATGCAAAAATAGAATCCAGCATATGTGCATGGAGAAAGAAGGTTTTAGCAAATATGTGCACTTGGACATTCTAATGGCGGAAAACACAAGCACAGGAATTGGGAAAACATATTTCTGGAGGACAACACAAATGAGAAAATTTTGACAATGATACAGTTACAGAACCACCATATGGGCACCTGGATAAGGGTTGGCAACTCCAAATCGGGATAGGAAGATGGATGTCGACCAGGTACATGAACATAAAGAGACTGCAGCAGAATAGAGTAGCAAGTCAGATCATAATACAATGAAGAAAAACAAATAGATTGAATGATGATGGCATATCTATAACAATCAAATTTCCAAACTAAAGCAATAACTGAATCTATATCAAATGGATATATGTTACCTTTGATATTGCAGGATGCATAGTCCCCTTGTAAGAAGCAGCAAGGCCAAGCATTAATCCTACTGTTGTGCTTTCATTTTCCTATAAAAATAAATCATTAATAAGCTGTGCATAAAAAAAAAATACCGAAAAACTAGAAATGGTAAAATGGTGCTAATGAGAAACATATGCACATCTTTGAATCAACAACATCAAAAATACATTGGGAATGAGAAACAACCCCCACCCCCTTTTTCCTTCCAGCCAAGCTAAGTAAATAAAGGATTTTTTTGGAAATAGACCTAAACCTAAACATTTTTGTGAATGCAAGACTAGAAGATTCAGAATTAGATTTAAAAACTGATTTAGAATTTCAAAAAAATAAACTAAGATAAAACTACTGAGAGTTATAATAAGCAAGAAGCTGTCAAGATATAAACCTGTGAAAAATACTGGTATATGTCAGTGATAGATAAAACACGTAGATGCCCATGTAATCCCAATGCAAGAAGAAGTCCAGCATGTATAACATTTGGCTCCTCGGGTTTGTTATATAAAATCCACGTCCTTGACATTTTCCCCTGAGAACAGAACGGATCTATATGTATCACAAAAGTTCCAAGAAACACTAATATAAAAGGTAAAACAAGCATATAGATTAAGACAAGAAAGGGAACTTAAACGGAAGTAGAGCAAATATTTTCCTAAATCCACATCTATCGAGGTGAACTTACATAAACTGAAACACAATTAAAACATGAAACAAAGGTTTTGTTGTTACAAATTGATAGAAACAGGTCAAGAAGAACCAATATTCTGCCATCTTAAGAGCACCAACTGTTTCATCCTAGATGAAAGATATACCTGAAGGGGGGCCAGTCGTAGCCCGGCAGCAACAGCATTGTGAAATTCTGGCCAAGATTTAAGTTCTTGTATGTTCCTTATATTTGGGTCCAGATTAACCTATCAGGGAAAAGAATATATAAGTTACAAAATGGTAAAATTCCAATGCTGAAAAGGAAGCCAAAGTTAATAGCAAAAGTCAACATAAATCCACAAAAATGCAACTTTTCTGAGAATAACATTTAGAATAGATAAATTTAAGACACTATCCAAAACAAACTTTGTATTGTATAAGGATGATAACAGTGAAAAATGAAAGTGAAAATCATAATGAAAAAAAAAAGTATCGAGTATATATATGCCAAAAAAAAAAAAGTTCTCTGTCCTTAACTCAACAGATCAAGCAAAAAAATATTTCTCTCGACACCAAAATCAGATTTCCCAGTTCCATACACATGCACTCGGAGAAGAAAAGAAACATCAGTATGTTACTGTGTGAATATAATTCAACATACAGTTGCATTTTGTTGAGCGGGCAACCGACCTGCTAAAACAAGCTTTGGGACTGTAAAGGCCTACAAAATTTTCAAGAGATTAGATTAGACAAAAAAAAGACTATGTTTAAGCGATCAAGTGCGTAGAAAAAGTATTTCTATCGAGGAAAAGGTAAAAGAAAAGAAAAGAAAATACTAACTACAACATGGAGGTACCTCTGTTAAAAGAGTATATATGGTTGCAAGAGTAAATGCCCCACGGCCAAAAGGAAGGGCAGTGGTCCTTTGTGCAAGGTACCATAGCTGAGCCTTTACAAACAAATGTCAAAGAGAATCAAGTAAGAAAGGCAATGCTCATAAATAAAAAAAGTTAATCAACAAGTAGCAGAATGTAATAACTAAGAGAAAAAGGTTCTGTAGTTAAGGATATCAAAGCCAACAAGAAGAGTTCTATAGACGGGATATCAAGGTCCCCAATATTCATACAACACAGTGCAGAAATCTGACATGATTGTTTTTCTAATCAATTAAGTTATCATTTATGTCATCTTTGTGCAGAACAAAGCAAAGATTTTTATCACAATGTCGGGTGTAATTGGACCTCAGAGGCTTGTCCCAACGCAAGGGATTAGGCCCCTCTTTAGAATTAAACAAGAGAAAAGAAAATAACCTGTATGTATGCTACTACAGGTGATACTATATCAAAGATAAAGGGTGCAGGAAATAAAAGAATAGTTATCTTGCTTGATTAGTGCCATCATAGCCTGCTCATATTTTCAAGAATAAACTACACTAAGGATACAGCAATCTGGAGCATAACATTATTTATCTACTCCTATCTGCAATTCTTGAGTTACAAATTTGAACACAACTTGATCATCACTAAAAGTCTACGATGCAGCCTTAACCAGATTTAACTAAGGCTCGCATCTAGTAAAGAACTTTATTTGTCAACATGAATATATTGCACACCTAATTATTACAAGATAATGTAACTCTCTGGGGCATCTCATCCTAAAGAAAATATAAAAATTAACTATCCACAAAAATGTTATCAAAGGTCCACGAGAGACCTTCAAAACTCAAAATATTCTTATGTAACTCTCTCCAATTTTTCTACCTAAGCCCTTTGTCACTGTTCCAGATACTGTTGCTAAGAGGTTGGTGAAACTGCTAAGGGACTTCTAATGGACGTGGCAGGGGGGTGTGTTCCAATTACCAACTAGGTTAACCAA
>JAYMTT010000867.1:0-11153 GCA_036898025.1 Hypseocharis bilobata
TGATTACCATCGAGAGGTATGGTCAAATGGTAAGCATCTTTCCTCTTTTAACCAGAAGTCCGAGCCATGAATAAAGAAAAATCTTTAAAATTTGAATTGGAAGCGTCTTGCCCCCATTGTTGGCCTACACAATGCAAATTTAGATTAATCGTTAGACTTCAAGCAATCCGTTCAATTTGAATTATACGGTATGATGGCGTTTTGGGTACATTTGTATACCATGAGCTGGCGCTGGAATTAGATTCTCAATGAGCTAATAATCATTTCAAATTTAAAGATTAATTAAGGATTTTGATAAAATGAGTTTTCTATACTTTCTAAATCATGGAAAACTAAACCCCCAAAATCTCTTCATTTTAAACCCATAAGTATCCGGAATGCAACCTACAAAATTGTTTTTTTCTTAATTGATCATAGATTCATAATCACTTTTTTAGTGGTAATTGATCACGGGCTCATAATAACATAAAAGAAAATATACCATCAAGGGGTATGGTGAGATAGTAGAGGTCCCTCCTCTCTTAAACAGATGTCTGGAGTTCAAGCCCTAGGTATAGAAAACCTTTAAAACTTGGTAGGAAGCACTTTAACCTCCTTTATGGGCCTATCCAACGCAAATCCAAATTAATCAAACCAGTGAACTTCGAGTACCGAATTGTTTCAACAAAATAAAGACTTGGTTACTCCCCCATATGCGTCGTCACATGAGGACTTGGGTGAAGTAAGGCATCTGCTTGGACCACAGTTACATTGTAATTGACACTCAACAGAACGATGAAAAACTATGCTGGAATAGATGACTAGGCAATGCAAATCAATAATATATGAGATTAAATGACAAATTTTAATCCGTCAGCTACGGATAACTAGATTTGAGAGCTTACCCTTTACCATATAATAAAGCACTTGTTCAAACATATAGGCAAAATTTAGGACTGGCCTGTTTTTTAACTGCATCATGTAGATCACTGTACGGGCACAAAAGGAACAGCCAGAAATCATTGGCTGAACAATGCGGTGACATGACGATAGAATAAGAATTCCCTTCCACTTACAACTCTTCCTTAGTCCTATGTTTAATCTCTCCATTTTGAATAGGCAATCCAACCTTTGATGGCAGATCACCATTAGAAGGAACGACTGTCTCAGACGTTTTAGCAGGAGATTCTACAGCACCATTGCCATGAGGTTGCTTGCAACTCATTGCTTCAGCTTTTACTGTGCCATTATTCTGAGCAGGTTGTTGGTTCTCTGTTTCATTTTTGGCTATTGTTTCTGCAATGTGAAAGGAAAATTGCTTTTAGTAGACTAGCCAATGAAGTGGAAGTTGAAAAAATTAACACAAGAATCATCAAAAGCTCATGGTGAAGATAAGAGGACCTGCTGTGTCTTGAAAGATTCCTCTTACCACGCCAAAAACTTCAACAAGATTCCAGAGTCGAATAATTTCATTTTGGTTGAGCCATTTTTACCCATAACAACGCTGACCAACCAACATTTTTAAATGACATTTTGTGATAGTATTTTTCTCTGTATATGACTAATGATTTTATAATTTACATATATATATGTAGACTCTATTTATTATGAAATCTTATGTAATAATTATGGGTTAATTGATTCAACATCCCTCAGACTTATATAAGTGATTTAGGTGAACCCAAATAAAAAGACTATTTATGCGGGGCGTTGACCAACCACTGACAATCTGGGCTGAGGACATCAGAGACTAAACAGTGGAAGATTGTAACAACCTAGCCCAAAAGAAGTCAAGAATAGGTACATCAAGAATGTTCTAGCTAGACCCTATCACATACAAGCGATTCCGGAGAACCCCCATAAAAAGATTATTCTTTTAGGTATAGACCAACTTTGGGCGAATCTGGGCCTTGACACCCATGAGACAGAAAACTGAAAACACTTTGATATAAAAAAATTAAAATATTAATAATTGAGTACAGATTCACTGTAGAGCTAAAACAAACAATGAATATGTAATGCCCATGACCGTAATATATATATATATATATATCATAACTCTGGAATGTGAAGTAAACATAAATAGTTCAGTTTGAAGCATAAAAGTATGATGAAACCAGGATATGGACAAACTCTATCTATATTTTGCGACTTTCTTTCCAAAGTCCCTTCATCTGCCTATCAGGCTCAATATCGTATTTATAAGAAAGTTTCTAAATTATGTTGGAACTAATGAATCTTATGATACAATTGAACCCCTCTTAGATGACTTTAGTATGATTTTAGTGTCTAATAAACCCATATGGCTTTAAAATACTAAAAAGTTAAGAAATCCAGAATTTACCTTTTATGCTCCCGCGAGTGATGAGCCTATTAAGAAAGTCTCGACACGTTGTCAAGATGAGCCTTTCCTGCTCCCGATAAACCTCTGTGCAGTCATGCCCCTCATCAGATAACTCATCAGTGTTTAGGACATGGCATGCACCGCCATCTGGTAACTCAGTCGCCATAAAAATGGCATCTTTTTCATCACACATCAACTTCAGTGTTCCAGGAGACACTGGCCTCCCGTTATTCATATCATCTCCATCTGATCCAGAATAGCTGGTTTTATCTCTATCTGCTTGATTGATATCTTTATTGATATCTTCCCTCTCTTGAGTGGACAAATCTGACCTTTGTCTGTTTTTCAAGTCTACTTCTCTCTCCATTTTGACCCTTCTGTCTGGAAATGTTACATTACAAATTATAAGAACGAATAAGGAAAAAGGAAGCATATTTAAGACATTATTCACCGATTCGCAAAAACAACATACTTAGCATATAACATAAAACATATTGATCAAAGTAAAATGATCAATATGATGCTTACATTGGTTTATTCTGTTGAATTACACAATTCAAGGCTATAATTCTTAGTTTCAAAGTGATATAATACGAGTGGGCAAAAAGGATCTGAAGTAACCATGAGGCACCAACCAAAGGGATTAAAAAAGAAAGAAAAAAAAAGGCAAAAGTCTCCTTTGAAATAATTACAAATGAGTTCTAAAATGACTTTCACAAACTTTATTGAGCCCATGAAACAAAATGTCAACTAGAGTATATAAATATTATTGTATAGATATGACATCCTTATGAATCTTTTATCCAAAAATGAAGAGAGAGAGAGAGAGAGAGAGAGAGAGAGAGAGAAGGGCGCTGTAGGATCCAATATGAAGTTCAAGCCGGATGATCAACAAAAACAGTCATGATTTTGGCGTAAGTGTAAGAAGTAAAATGATAATTGTTCAAGGAATAATTAAAATTTCTTATTAATGAATCGATAGAAGTAAAAATCCTGGATTTCGCTCTAATTTCTAAAACATCTTCATGATTGGTCCACTTGAAAATAGGTACCGTTATACACAGGAAATAGGAATGTCTACATGGATGCAACATGTATGGAATAGAACAAGAACATTGCAAAGGTTTTTCATTGCTAAGTTTTCCACTTTCTATAAACTTGGATACCTTGTGAAATGCATCAATTCTACTAGAAATAAAAATATAAAGTTTTTAAGTTATCTATATTCAAGTTATCAAGTAACTATGTTGGATATTAATGTTTGGAAGTCTTTGATTTATTCTCCATTTCTTATAGATAAGAGTAGCAAATCAAAATTGCTTTAGTAAAAAGACTTGTAAAGGCAAGACCAGGCCACGACAAACTTAGGAAGAGAATAATCTATGGACCAATGTGGCTTATCAATGGTTTATTAAATATCATGACCTAGACTTATCCATCACTTATTAGAAGCTTGAATTTCTTTTCCTTTCCCCTTTTTGTGAGGGGTAAAAAGACATTTGATTGAAATATCAATTCAGTAATCACATACAAGGGGACTTCTTTTTCTTCATATTCAAGTAATCTCTCTTTCGCCCCCATGGTTCTCTAGCTATTCCCCTTCATCTAGAACCACCTGTACATCTCACATTTTTCAACATAAAAATAAAAATAACAGAACAAAACTAAATAGCAACATAATGGGTGGATCATGTGTCTACCACATCATTTCTAAAATGTAAATGGATTTCAAAAAAAAAAAAAATAGCAAAGTTTTGCTCTATAGCATGAGAAGGAATAGGTGAAATGAGGGCCTAGGATGTGTTTGCTCAGAATGTCAAACACAGGAAGAGCCAGTTGTATTATAATGTGTGGTTCAGGGAAGAGCCCTTTGAAGCTATGTCTGCAGACATATTCTTTACAAACTAGGTTATAGGAGATATGGTGGCTACTTATATCAGTTGGCCAATCAATATGTTGACGTGTTGCATTTGAGTCCAAGGTTTGCAAATGCAGTTCAGAACTAGGAGTACAGTCGATTTCTTCTCTTCCTTCACAAATGCAAGTGCAATAAATTGGATGCTTACAACTTCAGGCTTCAGTTTCTTGTCTTGGACATCTTAGTTTTTCCTGTATACGGCTTATGTCCCCTTTACATTCTTCTATACATTAACTACATCAGTCTCAAACCAGGGAGGGGAACAGGTAATAGACATTAAATCCCATTCTAGTTCTATATTTGTTCAAATAAAATGCTAACCTAATCTCATGTGTCTATCAAAAAGCGCTTTCTTCTTTTAATTTGCATTAAGCAAGGATAAAGCATGGATAGTTGTTTTCATAGTATCTACAACCACCGTAATAAATGGCAACTTCAGTTTAATACAGTTTTCAGTTCTTTGAAGAAATTAGACACGCACGCACACACATTATAAACATTTCATTTTAATGATTTGAGGTGAACTTTACATTAAGTGGATAAGAAGCCAGCAAAAATTTTATTTATTTCTGTAGGATAATATAAACCTGTAAATTTTTTTGTAACTTCTCCAGCGACCTTGACCAAAAGTGAGCATAACTCTCTCACATCCTGTAGTTGGAGGACATCAGCCAATGGAGACCTTCAGTCATGAGAAATGATGCTAGTTAGTTATAAAAAGAAAAACCAAGTGCAAAATGCACCATGTCAGATTGACACCAAAGTGCATACCGGTATGTGAACTTAGATGACGCTGATCCTGCAGCACCAGCAGTACGAGAAATAGGGATGGATAACTGGGGAGCAGAGGCAGCAGATCCTTTTAAACTATTTTCCTGATCAAAATAGATCAAGCTATTGATAAATCCTTTTCTGATAACTTAAGCAGCTGGTTATCAAAAGATCCAGAGAACTTAGAAAGAAAGAATCTAGTTCTGCATATTACATTCCTATTAGGATTGTCAAGCAGGTAGTTTTCAATTAATTAACCAGACTAAATGTTCTAAGCAATGATACTAATAATTACCTGTTGAAAGTGTGCAACTCGGTGAATGGCTTGATGTTTAGCTGGCATGCCAAAAAATAGTTCTGGACCTTTTCTCTTCCTGGACGTCAAAGGGGTCCCGTAGCCATAGGACCCAATAGCTCCACTAATGGCTGCATTGGCTGCCTGTTGTATGTAGGTCATGGAACTATGGTTCCCACGGAAAAGAGCCTTTCTTTCATCACTTCCTTCAAAGTTCTTGCAGTCCATACACTTACAATTCTCAGAACATAGAATATTCGCTTGAAAACACTCACAATACTTCTTGAGGCACCCTGATTTCCTGCAGTGACATCCCTTGTTGTGCTTAAGTTCTACTTGAGCTTCCCCAATCTGTTCCTGGATTTGTCTAAGACAGATTAAGCTACAGCAAATCTTGGCGAGAGAGTATTTTCATTTTCAAAAGCAATATATTTTAACCAAAAAGAGCAAGTCAAAAAACCCACATTGCACTAAGAGAGAGCAGATAACAAAAAAAACTGTAAAGTAAACAAGTGCCAAAGTTTATGCACTAAAATTTGAAGAAAAAGGAAGAGCGAGAGAAAGAGAGAGACAGACAGAGAGAGAGTTCCAAGTTTGCATTCTAGAGAAACTAAAATCAGCATAACTGTTGAGTCGATGATATGAGGTCAATGCACATGCACTATCAAGCAAACTAGAATCTAATTGCAAAATTATGAACCGGAGAATGCTGTCTTAAAACCTGAAAAAGCTCAGATTACATACTCCATTCTGAGATCCATGCGGACTGTTTGCAATCTTTGGGTTGAACGCATTGGGATTACGCTCTAAGAGTGCTCCAACAGCCTCTTGCCTGGAAGTCTCGTTCTCCACATTATTCCGACAATTTGTGCAGTTGCAACCATCACAGTAAATTCCAGCAGCAAAGCACTCACAATACCTAACAAATTACAAATGTTAGATTTTCTTCTAGACTTGCTTAGAGAGTATATATATCCTTCAGCAGTAACTGAATTCCAATTTTAAGAAAGTTCCTTGTATCTGTATCATCCATTCATAGAGCATTTTGAGATATCCTTCTTGAGCAAACCCTATAATTTTAACAGTTGAACAAGAAAGATAACAGAAAAGGTTTTTCAGAAAAGAAAATAAATTTTATATGATAACATAATATTTATTGAAATTAAATAGCATGGAAGTCCTTTAGGACCCAAATTCAAGTGAAATTAGTCAATTACCTACCCAACTTGGACAGAGAGCTAAGACAAGCCCCTCATGAAGGATTTAATGGATGCGGAGGGTGTCCAGGTTCAAGTTTACAAGAACTCTATGGGGACTGGCAACGATTACTTTGATTCCTCTTCTCTTTTGTACTTTTTTTATCAAGAACAACAAGAAAGACAAAGTGTTCTATGCAAATAATCATAAAAAGGAGGTGAAATACTTACAACTTCAAGCATCTAGAATTTTTGCAATTACAATGCTTTTGCTTCTTTGGAGTGCAATCTTTTATTTCAGGGTTACCTCGCGGCCGTGATCTTGGAGAGTCTTGCTTGCTGAAGACATTTAGCAATGAAATTAATTAGAAAGATTTTTTATGTCCCTAGAAGGAAGCAAATCCATAATCTTACGGAGACATACTCAAAAAGGCATACATTGAACAAATGAATCATCAGTTTATTACAATAAGGGAACCAAAGACTAGGGCCCCGTTTGGTTGAGGGGAGTGGGAATGGGAATTGGAATGGGAATGAGAATGAGAGATTATGCTTTAAATAAGAGTCAAAGAATGAAGATCACTAAATTTGTGCTTAGATTAGGAATGATATACTCTTATTCTTCTTCCCAACCCATTTCCATTCCCATTCCCATTCCTTTCATTCCCTCTTAGGAAAAGAGGAAAGAGATTCTCATTCCCATTCCCCCTCTCTTCAAATTATATGTAGATATATCCCTAAAACAAAGATCATTCAAAGCATAATTTTTCATTCCCATTCCCATTCCCATTCACCCCAACCAAACGGGGCCTCAACAGCTAAGCAAAATAAAATAAAATGAAAGATTAAGTGAACACAGGTCATACCAGGATATATGCACTTGTGTACTAAATAAGTCAACAGAACAAATAAAACCAAATGATTAGAATGAAAAGTGGGCATGTAAGTGCTGATGGTAGCACCAATTAAGGAAAAGATTACAAAGGTATTTCAGAAGTTTGAGGCACACACAAGAAAAACCAATGTAAACATCATCTAGAAATGAGATTTGGCTAAAGTCAAAGGTTTAAGGAGATTACTGTAAAAAAAAAAAAAAGGAAGAGCAAAGCGTTTATTAAACCTGTTAGAAGAAAAAAAATATAAGATGGCCCTAGATAAAAAGCAAACCAAGGAATAACATAGCCAGACCCATCTAATTGTGGCTCTGATGAAATTATGCGTATTCATGAAAAAATAGCCAAGCATTGCATGAAATTTCATGAGAAAATATCCACCACCCTTGCATTCACTGATTACTAACTAAACCACAAGCTTTCCTGATCAACATATGCAATAGTATTCATTTGAAACAAACTTTTTCTTCAATTTTTAGACTTTAAGGTTATGAATCTGAAATTCAGCAGTTTATAAGCTTAGTATATATTTAGAGTTATACTGCCACCTATAGAAAGGTTCTCCTCTTTACAAAGAATTTCAGGTATTAACAAGGACCATTATTGCTGCAGCAAAAGGTATTTCCAGGCTTAGTAAAATACAGAAACCTAGGATTTGAAATAAAGAGTCCCATATTATTATTATTATTATTATCAGATCCTCGATGGAAACAAGACCGATACTGGAATTTAGAAATATCCAACTGTTCTATAACTGTTTGCTTCCTTTAGGCAATCTTCTTTTTTTTTTTTTTTTTTTTTGAGACACAAAATTGAGACCCTTAAACTTGCTGATTGGAATGAAATCCCTGGAGCAAATGGTAAATGGGATTACTTACAATACTCCACACACAACTGAAGTTGACCAGCCAGCTTAAAAGCACTACAAATATAGCAGATTGAGAAAGAAATCATTATAATAATGATTATCTTGAGCCCCATGAAGTTCGACCCTTCAAATGGTCCTAGAGTCACAAATTTGTCCAAATCACCTGGCCAGTTTATGATGGGCTTGAGCTAATTTAAATTCTTGCCAGCTAATATAGACCTGCTAAACTAACAGTAACCAAAAGATTATGTTACTACCATAACTTTGACAAGCATGTATATGAGGTTCACCTTGAGTGAGGAGCTCATAAAACGCGTTGAGGCCTTAAAATATGCGCACTAGTCATCAAAAAACATGTGCTTACACTGACGTGTGTACCTTATATAAAAATTTCAAACCTGTTATGCCTTTTCACATCGTTGCATAAGTTTGAAAAACAGATGATTTCATAGCAAATATCTGATATTTTTCTATTTTCAGTTTTGGAATGATTAACAGATAAAAGAGGTATTTTTTTTGTTTAAAAAGCTACAAATAGAACACACTACAAGAAAAGGGTTAACAAAAATTAAGACAACTTTGCAACGGAAAAACAAACCTATTTACCTTTTTACTAATTATAATCACTTAGTTATATTTTGAAAATAAATATTACTCAAAAAGATTGATGCCTTGATATCATGAGGCATAAGCCTCACCCTTGTAGGGGGGAGAATACAAACCAATCAAGTAGATAGTAGTGACTATCAGACAGTACATTTCTTTGTTATGTTTATAATTGTGTTCCACAAATAATCATATACGTCATAGTTGTACTTCACTAATAATTGTATATAAATACTAGAATATTAGATGTCCCAAACCTATTTTACACCTCTCACTTTGGTGCCATATGGCGTCATATATAGCACTACAAGTTTTGTTTGTAAATCAAATTTCAAACTTTCTCAATCTTTTGACTGGTGCTTATGAATTCCTTTACAAGATCACACACCCACCAGCATTATAGCATTACTAAACCCCAAGCATAAATGTACTGCACACTGAATTTAAAAAATCAAGCAATAAACCAAATCTCTCAACATGCAAGCACAATATAGCGATATAACAATTCTGAGGAGCCGAAGAACAAAAAGTATTTTTGAGAGAACATACACCAGTTGCAGTGTTGGCCGAAGTGCTTGCACAGGGTGCGCCCCCCGATGCACCATCGTAGCCAGCTGAGGCTCCACTTGCGATTGCGGCATTGTCTGGCTCTTTGATTCTGACAGTGGTTGCCCTTGTGGCTGCTGTGCTGGTGTCTGTGACTGTAATTGCAATTTTTCCTGCTGTTGCAACTGTGATTGCAATTGAAGCGGATGCGCTTGTGACTGAGGCTGCTGAGACGGTGACTGTGCCTGGGACTGCGACGGTGACTGCGAGTGCTCCGGCAGTAATACATTCTCCGAACCTCGGCAAGCCGCCGTGAAGTCTAGTTGCCTCGCCAATTTCTTTGGTGCGGAATCAGAAACCGTTTCATTTTGCTCCATCAATTTTCCGATAGATTCATCAAAGAAATCACAGCAAAAAGAAGAACAGAAATTAATAAATCGAAATCCAGAATTTCCTTGCAATCATCGCACGAATCTCCAGAAAAATCGCTTTCAAGTCTCCAAACTCAAGAACGAGCTTAACAAATGAGGCACATTTACAACAATCAAGCGTGGCGTTCAGGAGCTCGATTGTCGCCGGGAATCACACGCACCATCGCCGAAGATTCTCTGCAATGATCGGGAGGCGATTGGCACTGCAAAAACAACGAGAATGATCGAAATGATATGAACTGGAAGAGAGAGAGAGAGACTGATATGTGTGATGTGTGTGGCAGCTTAGGCTTTAGGCTTTTCCTGTTGTGTCTCTCTGTTCTTCTCTCCCTCTCTTGTGACTTTGAAATTTCAATTTTGTGGATATTCAACGGTCAGATGACGAGAGTGGAGGATCGCACGGGCGAGATTGAATGTTGATTTGACGGCTGGGATACCGTGAGAGACTGGTGAGTGGTCAAGATGCCTCGGATGGGGAAGACTTTAGGTTTTATACTGGGAATGTGATGGGAGTGGAATTTGGCGCTAACGATACTAGAAGAGTTGGAAGATTTTGTTGTGCTACACGTGTAAGGGCGAGATTGGATATCACTTGTATCGCGATATGTTTGGACGGGTGATATTTGAAGACAACTATTATCTCACAAAAGATATGCATGCATCCCTTTTTCTTTCTATTCTTGCTAAACATTTTTCATTTCAAAAATAACATTTCACTGCACAAAGGCGCCCTTTTGTTTTTCTAAGGGTAAATTAGAGACCGCCCGTGAAATTTGACCTTATGACATGTGATCCCTAAATAAGGTTTTTTCACATTTAACCGCACTTAGCTTCGTTCGACAAAATTATTAAATCTAATTGAACTATCGTAAAGGATATTTTTGTGTTTAATTTCATTTCAAATTTTCAAATTAATGTCACTATTATTATTTTTTTCTTCTCTTCCATTTCTGGCAGCCCACCTCCACCATCTTCTACTCTCTTTTCTCTCTCCTCTCTTCTTCTTCTTCCTCCTCGCCACAGGACCTCACAGGTCGCGTTGACCACATGAACTCATCATAAATTTTCAACTTCCAATTCTAAAAACAAAAACAAAAATTAAATAAAAACAAACAAACCCAAAACAAAATTTTCTTCCAAAATCTGCAAAAAGGTAAACAAACTCAAAACAATCTCTCTTTATGTGTGTTTGTGTGCACGCGCTCGATGGTGCGTATAAAATAAAATAGCAGTCTGTTGGATCACAAAGAAGGGGGTGAATTTGTCTCCTAAAAATTTCACACAAAAACGAATGCGTGAATGCACT
>JAYMTT010000868.1:0-11146 GCA_036898025.1 Hypseocharis bilobata
AAATGGGCAGATATCAGATTAATGAATCAATCTTCAGAAGCGCCCTAAAGGAGATGGTCAAGCTGTGCTTGCAGATCCTGTATGGACACCATATTAATAATGCTTCCAATTTCTTCAGGGGAATACTCTTCTTTTAGCAGGTACTGTAGTTGACTATGCGCTTCCACAATATTTATTCTGCATAAAAATACAGAACATTTTGGATTATTAGGAAAAATATTCCAAATTTCAGTTGCATTGATAAACAGTTATAGGATAGGGAAAATTAGGTTCAACATGTGCAGATATGCTCAAGGATGGCCAATCCAACTACCTAGCAATGCAAGCACATAAACTTCCCATCTAAGGGTTGGCATATGAAACACTCGCAAATTCAAAAGGGCCTGAGGATCGAAAGGTTTTGTTGCATGACATGTATATTAAAACAGCGATATTTGTATTTCACACTATCGGAATTTCTTCAGAGCATAATACTGAAGTGTCAGTTTGCATCTCTATTCCCTGGTGCCATTTTGCATGTTCGGGAGAATTAAGGGGAGGTGATCAATCAGAGTTTTAAATGACCCACTAACAAATAAATAAACAGGTATGTGGTTAATCAACCATGTATAGTTATCTAATATGCATGTCTTTAAACAAAAACATCAAACTGACCTTATTGGTTTGAAAAGTATGGTTCTTGTTGCTGGGTTCTGCAGATAAAGTTTCATCTTTGCCATCACCATAGGCAAGTCTTTCTGAATAGCAGCACTTACCTGTTTCGCAAATGTACTCACAAAATCAGCACACATACACTTTTGAATTGTGACCATAACCAGAGGATTTTTCTGTTGGACACTACAAACACCAGATTTTTGAAGTAGTTTATCAAACAAGCACTTCATCACGTGACCTACCTTTTGAACAAGTTCAGCCACCTTATCTGGAGCGGCAAAAGCTTGATCCTTAATTGGTCTGGCCATAACTGCTCCTAGCTGTTGATTCTGACTGCCTGAGGATAATGCAGCTTTCACAGCTGTCACCTACAAAGCAAATTGGAAATTTCGTAGGCAGTTCTATTACTGTTGGGAACAATCAATTACCCCTAAACCATGGCTCTGATATTGCTGGGGGAGTTTTTGGTACTCTGCCGTCTTTATTGTGATGTTTAGGCTTACAGAAAACAGACACTTGGGATGTCAAAAAGAGATGAGTTTATAGGACTGCCATCTCGTGAACCCATCCTCAGAGATTGCGGATTCTTCTCGTCTCTTTCATGAGAATAGGATTAATGCAAAACATGTGAGTTATTTCATGGATGACCTGTTACTTTTATTTACTACTCTGTCTTTGAATTATGCTAGCCAGCAAAATGCTATGAACAAAGGTTCTTAAGCAGTTCTCTATTATGACAGGTAATGAGGCATAAAAACAAACCTTTGTAACAAATGAAAGCATAGGATCCACAACTTGCTTAGTCACTGACATAATGAACTCTTCACAAGTGGCTTTTAGGCTTTTCTCAAGTTCCTGCAAGTAAATGAATGCCAATCCACTTGTTACAGTGTCTATGGGAGTGACTAAAGAACACATATGACATCATGAATCAATCAGCCACAAATGAAGTAAAGTTCTCTAAAAAGCATTGGAAATGGTAATGAGTAATGATCACTTTCTTCTTTAGGTAAGATTATTCGAGGATTTACTGATTTTGTATAAGCAAGGTTTGCAGCATATTACTAAGTAATTTTCGTCACAGATAGATAGATATTCTTATCCCATAAAAGCAGCACCATTGACAATCTGCCCCAAGATTTCACGGATTAGTTTCAGAAATTGTGCATGAAACAACAATAAAACATCTAAATTAACAACTCGTCACAGAATTTTGAGCTGCAGATTAGAAACACTATCCATACATTATTCATCATATCTCAGAAAAAAGTCTCTTCATTTATCATACTTCCAGCTACCAGCTTTGGCCCAAAGCTTCCATGACCAAGGTTTGCAGTGAGACTATTCAATCTTTTCTTTCTTCTGAACTCAAAATCACTGAAGTTGTTCACGAGGAAGCAGCGCAGGACTTTGCTTTTCCTTTTTGTGTTAATGGTGCACTTGTGAAAATTATTATGAGAAGAGTTCATCTATCTATGCATTTAAGATGCATCAATCACCAATAATCAACATTTTTTTATGATTGTTGGTGATAAAAAATAAAGTTTGGAACTTTTTACAAAATATATTCATGATCGAGCAAAATGCATGGAGGAGAAAGGCCATAATGGTTACAAAGCCATGTACCTTCTTGGCATCTATTTGACTTTCCAATACGCGAGGAGACAAGGTCCTTGCCAGTGAAGTTGATCTTGACCAATCAAATAGTGAGGCTTGACCACCAATAATCCGTCTTAGATGCTCCTGAAAGTGATTTTAAAAGTTATCTCACTCTTCGAAAGATGAACCATACACTGTCAAACAACTTATATTTACCTTAATTCAGGCAATTATTGGTTCAGTCCATACAATAAACATGAAAATGGAAAATTAGAATAGGATCCATTTGAACAAGAGCTGTAATGCAGTACTAACCAATAAATGAGAGAAATCAAGTTCCTTGTGTGTCACTGAAAATTCTATATCAAATGGCGCAATCTGGAAAGTCAAAACACAAGAGTTATTATTCATAACATATTAGGTAGTAGGTAAACACCAAGGAAATTAATGAGGGATAAAATGAGATAACCTGCTCTCTCAAGATCAGAAGATGCTTTATAAGGAAGAGCTGACCATCCATTGGTGACGAGCTCTTCGCCACGAGTTTGCTTGCTTTCTGTAGCAAATAAAGGAGCACTAGTCAGAAATAAAAGTGATTAACCCTTTTTGAATAGCACAATGTTTAAGAAAAGCCAATTAATGCAATGCTATCTCAAATTTTTAGACCATTTTTCCTAAATTTCCCGAACTTTTGTTTTTCCCTTAATAATAAAATTAGGATGAAGGTTAATTTTAGAATGATAATGCGTTGACCTTATAAAGTGGGCATGTATTTTGCAACAAATGGAAATGGAAATGGAAAAGAGAACACTTAATATACAATTTTTACTTTTTTACTAAATATGTATAAAAATCAGCATAGAATTGAAAAATATTGTTCAATATACTCACTTGGATAGAGATGGAGCAAATTTCTACTGCTTCCTGGAGGACATAGCAAATAACCGATATTTTAAGAAAGCAAGAAAAAGGCATCCTATATTAAATTTCACAGGAGATAAGTTTAACAATATGAGCTGTACAAGGATTTCATACCTGTGCAAGACCAGTGAAGACTGCTGGCTCTAAACAACGATACAACTTTGATAGACATGATAGAGTTTTCTCCAGGGGCGGGGACCAAGTTTTGAAGACATCTGGGGTTTCATCAGCCTAGAAATTGATACACAATTAGGAAGGAGAGAGATGGCTAACCAGAGGTAGTTATTCTTAATTAAACCAGCCAGAAATAATCACACAAGTAGAGTTACGATAATATTGCCAGTATCTTCTGAAATAAAAATTACTGCCAGTCAAACCACGAGCAATTTGTAGATTTATGGCGCAACCAAATTCACACGAGCTCCTAATTCGCATTACCTCAATTCACTAATAATTAATTTGTTTGTCACAATGACTAATTGAACATGAGTTAAATATCCAGGTTGAACGTGTAACTAGAGACCTAGATCCTTAAACCGTGTACTCATACAGAAAATTTGAAAATTACATGCATTTGGCACTAGTTAAGCACCAGCATCCAACATAAAATCATGCTATGTCGGGTGCAAGTGCAACTGAAATAGCACAAATCATAGACAACTAAATCAGGTCCTCCAATTTAGCTACAGAAAGCTTGGTATAAAGTATTATCTAAAAGATACTAACCCCTGATCTGCAGGAAAATGGAATCTACCCAAATGATCATCTGTCTATTATAATATATTAATAATTATTAACATTAGCATAACCAGCAAATAAAAATGTCCAGACACTTACCGAAGTAGATTGCAAGTTTTTCTGAACAGATTGCTCCAGCTTTCCAGGATAATCAAGATCCTCATCGGAAGGAATGTAATTCGCTATCTACAAGAGATATACAGGATGGTTTAAAAGAAAATCAACATATTATAAGAAACAGTAGCCACCCCATGAAAAGAGGAAACTAACTAGGAAAGACGCTGCAAAGTAAGGCCATTTAAATAGATGGCTTGAAATTCTTTTACCCATGCTATCATACATAAAACATTTATTTCACTAGCTCTTGAGCATTTTAGATCACTCAATAGAGATTTATTAACTGTATAAACCAACAGACAGTGAAGAAGGCAACTCTAGAATAGCAAGTCTTGAATCCAGAGTCCCAAGATATAAGTTTGCTACTTAATTTGTACATAGCAAGATAAGGATTTAGATACTGTTTATTGATCATTTATAATATCTCGCATAACATCACCTAGGGAGAATTTCTATCAATAGAGATTTAATGAACTGCATAAACCACCTGAAAGTGAAGAGGGCAACTCCAGAATGGCATTTCTGATTCTGGTTCCCAAGATACAAGTTTGCAACTTAGTTTGTACATAACTGGTGAAGGATTTAGATTCTTCCATTAATTGTTCATTTATAATATCTAGCATAAAATAAACCTTAGAAGATTTTATTTTTTTTCATTTTTGCTAGACTTCCAAGAAGAAACAATATGTAACTGTTGGCAGCTAATTTTTCGTGATCATTATTTATTTATCAAAACATGGTGATTATCTTTTAGATAATAACCTCCAAAATTCAAATCTAAAATACCATGTCACCCGACCTGAAAGGGCAATACAGAAAACCACAAATGGGGTCACCTGTCATGCCATTGAGTTTCAGGATGGGAAAAGCTCATTCAAGACTCAAACCCTAAAGCCAGCATGCCCACAAAACGGGTATATGGGATTTTAGATTTGAATTTTGGGGGTTATTATCTAAAAGATAATTGCCATGTTTTGATAATTAAATAAGTAATTACCATGAAAAATTAGCTGCCAACAGTAACATATCCTATCAATCAATTGCATTACTCCATTCGATCAGAAACTGAAGATTCAAGATCAATAAGCAAAAAGCTCTATGCCTAGGCAAGCACATCAACCTTGTAACGATCTGTACTTAAAAAGTAAGATAAAAATCACATATGTGTTAGTTTAAGTACAATTTTATTTGTGGACAACATCAATGCAATAACTCGTAAGTGAACAATTTTGTGTTTGACAAACTTGCAGACCCTAGGCATGCGAAATAATTATGACCAAAAAGAAAATATAACTAATTGAAAATATATATAGCACATATCAAATATTGATCAATAAAAATTCTAATGAACACACCTCATCACGTATGTGTGTACGAGCACGAAAGGTTAACCGCTCATGAACATCTGCCAGAATTCTTTGTAATGTAGAGCGCAGTCCAGCTAATGACTCACTCCGCCTGCTCAGCTGTTCTCCGAGGACTTCAATTTTCAGGATGTCCACAAGTTCACAGAGGAAATCAACATTTGTTTCATGAATAAGTTTTGGGCGTAATGTATCGTACAAATAAGTAGAACTGCAAAGTAAGTGCATGGTAAAAATTAGATATTAGGTAGCATTTGGTATATCTTCCAAGAGTGTAGACCTTATAAGAACAGTAGAAAGGACTTAAAACTAGAAAATAAAAAGCAATAGATGTGGTTTATTAAACAAGTAAAAGAAAAGAATGTTTAATAAAGGGTCAAACAATAAAACTTCGTTGGGAAGTTTCAATGTAAAGGGCAGGGAGCAGGACACTAATAATTATAGTAATATTATGCCTTTACTTCTGCATGAATAGTTTATAACAACGTTATTATGCTAGAAACAAATGTATATACTTTAAACTCAAAAAGGGACATCATGAAATAAGAATTAAGAAACAATGAAAAGAACATATTTCCAAAAACAGCAGGCTAGAAACCTTACAGAGGATCTATTAGAGGAGCCAAACTTGAAACATCCTCAGAAGAAGATGGGAAAAAATGACTAAAAAGCTGGTGCTCAAGTTGACAAACCTGAAATGTATAGAACACAATTATCCAAGAGGCCAACCAAAATTATCGGCCAAACAGAAGCCATACTAATCCGCCGTATTTGAAGGTGCAGAGTACCTTACAGCTTTCCATTGGTAGGGATAATTCACAACATGCAATAAAGGGACCATACATTATGTTACTAGCAGTAACACCATATTTACTTCAGTACTCAGTTCTATAAGACCATATAGGACAAGAAGCCAAAACTAGAGCAGGAAACAGAACTTTCACTCCCTCACTCTGCGAAAAAGGCCTCTCTAGCAATCATGTAAGTTTTATAAAATTCTTAAAGATAATAGTCTATTGCCACCATTTTAAAATAAAACGACAAGAGCAAACTTTTGCTTCAAGGTATAGCTTTAACATGTTACTAATGATACAGGCATATGCTGAAATCCATCTCTCTGCATATACTGACCCATTAGGGCTACTGGCAAAAGATACAAGCATAAACATCAATTGAACATAATAAATTATACAGCTGAAGGTAAAGAAAATAAATTGGCAGTATAATTCTACTATTCTCCATATTTCCAATAACATGCACGAACAACTATTTAAACATTCCTTAACATGTGAAAGATAATTAATACAGTATATCAATCTCTTACGTGTGTATACAGCACAATCAGAAGCTACCATCGAGGTTTCATCAAAACTGCAAATTTTTATGATGGTTGGTGAGCTTTCTTAGTATTGGGTATATAGTATTTTTACGTGTTGGGCTTTAACGATGTTTTGTTATTGGACGTGAGCTTTGACTAGTCATTGTTATTGGACTTGGGATTTAACTACATATAGGATAGAATAGTAAACAGAACCAGAACAGGGTTGGAAAATGAAATTACTCTTCTAAGGTTGCAGTAAAGAAGAATTAAAATTATTCACCTGTAGTGAATATTCAAGAAAAAGTCTTAATAACAACTCAAACATAAGCATTTAATTTCAAGAGCTATAGACGCCGCAGTTAGATCAAACAGTCTTAGGAAATCATTTAACAAATGCACGAATTTCAAATTCATCTCAATCAATTGGAAGGAACATACTCACATTAACACCCATTTCCTATATAATACTTTGGTAAAATGAATTATACCTGCATTAGATATGCACATCCAGATCTCGTCAGTGATGGCAATTCCTCTTTCTTGGAGAATTCAGATATCCGTTGTTGCACTATGCCTCTTATCTAGATGGCATAAGCCAAATGAAGTGCATGATTACAGGCAACCAACCAAATTAAAGAATATAATTACGGAAGACAAAAACCAAAACCAATCATAAGCTCACCAAGGAAAGTCGCTGTTCGCAATATGATCTGTGGCATTCTTTAAGGATCTGAACATACTCTTTCCTTGCTGATCTGCTTTCAATTTCCTCCAAGACTGGCTTAAGCTGCAAAACCTTACAATTCTTAGTTTCCTCTATATAAGATAGATCAATCTGTAGCCAGTAGCTTATCAACCTATTTCCCTGTACCCTAGAGATTCCCAATCAGGGTTCATACAATTTTCATGCTGCTACTCCACTCATGCAAATGCTGTAGGTAGCCTGTAATTGCATCCCCAACTCCTATAACAGCTTTATTTCAAACACAAGAGAGAGAGATAGAGGGAGGACACTTCTACCTCACTTGCTGCTGCCTTGAAACGGACATAAATGAGGGATGCCTCTACACCCTCAGAAACAGCTGATTTACTGCCACCACTGCTTCTGATTGCTCCCTCGACCTGATGAAGAAAATGACAAGAACCTTGAAATACATTATAATATAATATCGATATAACGCATAATGTCTGCTATGGGACTGTGGCGAAGAGAGGGAGTACTTAACCTGGGAAGAAGCACCTTTCAGAACGGAAACTACATGGGAACGAATCATACCCATAGCTCGAGACTGTCATAAGAAAGTTTTTGGAGATTTTAGGATGTAAAAACAAATATTACTGATAGAAAGGTTTGTGTTCAATAATAAAGGTTGAAAAAATTCTACTTGTCATTCATCCAACAAACCAAATTTATAAGTATCAAACCGAAGTTATCTACGTACCTGGAGTTGTCGAAATTTGACCAAATAAACACTGGATTCTGCATACTGTGGATTGCCCTCAACATACCTAAAATGTACATGCACAAAAAAAATGTAATAATTTTAACATTGTAATGCATAATTGAATAATGTATGAGGCACTTCCACAATGTTCAATTTGAAAAATTGTTGCCTTACAATATGCAGTCATCAAGCTGCTTGAGCAGTGGAAGAAAGTTTTCATTTCCAACATTCATATTTGGAGAATGAAACTTGGTAGCAATCTGAAGAGAAGAGTACAATTAGGCAATCCACTAATATGAAAAGCCAAGGCTCAAATAACTACTTTATGCATCATGAAATTCTGTTCCATCTCAGAACAAAACAGAAAATAACTGCTCTACCTAATTAGAATAAGATAAGTAACTCTCAAAAAAAAAACATCAAATGATAATATATATATGGTTTAGTTTAACATTGAAAAGTAAACCCACAGATTAATGATAAGAAAATGGTACTAGGGAAAAAATGACACAGCTATTACACACTATGTCATATACATAATATTTGAGAGAACTAAACCTCTAGATAAGATAGCACTCAAACCTTACATTCTCCAATTCATCAAAGTAGTTGAGTTTACTGTGAAGTGCTTCAGCAAACTCCATCAGTCTTTGTTTCTCTATGACCTGCAACAAGAACAAATAATGAGACAAACAAATCAAGTTGTCCCGACTAAACATTATTGTCAATAAAAGTATAAGGTCAAGTTATCAGATTTAAGGAATGAAAGTCAATAGCTCAAGTATAAATCAAGATCCTCTCAGACATACTCTACAAATGAGAGCTCATTCAAAAGTTTGATTAGCTCATACTATTACTCAAATCCTCAAAGACAGCAGTGGAGCTGTGTCAGCTCAACTAACGTATGATCTTTCTTTAGACATTCCATTTTTAATGACAGGCAGTCACTTCATTTGTATAAGCTCTCCATGTCCTATCAAGTCAAAAAAGAGCTAACCAAAGGTTCAGGACCAAAGGCGCTGGAAAGCGTCCTTTCGAATGCAATTGAGTTTATTGGAGCCACTAGTCCAGGTATGTAGAGAGAGAAAAGAGAGAAAATCACACCAGTCGGTCACATGCATCATGAAGAGTTTTAGTCTTTGTTGCTACTGCTTGATGTTGTAATTGCAGGTCATTAAATAAGTCAAGGGTTTCATCCACCTGCAAAGAGGAGACCTCAGCTATCTCAAAAGGCAAAAATGTAGATATCTATGCACCAACAATGTAAAATCGAAATGGAACTACTGCTATAGAATTTGATAGCAAACTTATGATTGCATTGAATATAGTAAACTGACAAACCTACCTGATAAAGTATTCCATCACATGTCTGTATGCGCTCTGTTAGAGTATTTACATAGTGTCGATACTTCTCTTCTGTCTATAGAAAGATAAAATCAAAGTGAAATAAGCACATAATAATCCGTGCTCCATATAGAAATACGTTCAACTAAGAAACCAATACTAACCTCTGATTTCATGGCTGATTCAAGATCTGTAAACCATTTGTAAAACTGCACAAGGTGTAGAGAAGAAAACCTCACATAAAAACTGTACATGGATAGCAGCTTCGAATCACACTCAAAATGGAAAGAAAAAAAAAGTGATATAATAAAATCAACTCTCAATACTACTGTTGCAACTCATGTCTAGTCAAATTAACTTTGTAATGTGGCTCGTAAACAAATCCCATGCTAACGTCATTATATATCATAACCAGGCCTTGTCATATACCTTGGTTCAAGCCTGTATCTTCCTTAGGTGATATTATCATAATATTGTGCTAGTCATATTAACTCCTAGAGATAGCTCAGTCCCACAACAACCATAGAGTTCTCGTTGGAAAACAGCTAGTAAATCAACAAAGGGCCCTACTTCACATACTAAGCTCCAACTTCAGTAACCGAACAAGTGAAAAGGTCAAAAGCTTCCATCACATAATTGCTGAAAATTGAAGTTACTTACATATTTTCACACTCTCACGTCATCAATGCCACTAACATGTTAGGAATAAAATGTTGTTAAGAACAATTATGATTACCGGGGTTGTTTAAGTAAGTCATAAATCCAACATTGCTCACCTGATTCGTACTGACCAAAACTGCTTCCATAGCTTCAGATTGTCCCAAACTACTGTCCTTGGTGGAAACGGAGAGGCCATTGTCCTGCCCCGAACAATGATCTTGGGTCTACAATAGTAAATTTCGACATAAAACATCTACAATGTGAGAATACAATTGGCAATGTTGATGTTACGACACTATACAACTTGAAGAAGAAGCAAGCAGCAGAAAATTCTGACCAAATTGGGTGGGAAGGGTCGCTCGGCAAATGCATGAGACAGCGACGCAATAGATGCTTGCTGTTGCTCTGTCAAAGGAGCATTCTGCAAAAAAAAAAATGGAAATTTCAAATTCTGCGAATGTGCATTTGGCATTTTGCTCGCAGCGAATAGATCCCAGAAAATTACAAACTCAAATGGAAATTTCAAATTACTATAAGAATCAAACAAGTAAATGCATGCATAGGGCTTGAACAAATCATGTAGTAGTAAAAAAAAACTTCAAAAATCTAATAATAATGGAGGGATGGATGAAAGAGGAGAGATCCAAAATCATGAAACAAAATTGGAATGGAAGAGAAGAGAAGCAAATTAATGCATTGAAAGAAAGCTTACGTGTTCCCAAGTAGAAGCAAAATTGTAGCCTTTGGAAATGGCACCGGATTTTGGAAGGCTTTGAGGGCTTGCTTTCGAAGCAGCCATTACTGATTCACTTTCAGAGAAAGCTCTCTACTCTTCTCTCTCGCTGGACCTGAGTGAAAAATACGAGTACTCTTTAACTGCCAGGATTTGCCTCCTCTCATCTTTAAGTCTTAAGTCTTAACTACGTGTGACTCAGCGGTTTTTTTGGTATAACCTTTCCGTATTGGAAGTTACTGTCTTGCCT
>JAYMTT010000869.1:0-11142 GCA_036898025.1 Hypseocharis bilobata
TCAAAGTATGATCACTAAGAGTTTATACATGATTTAGTTACTAAAAGTTGCGTGTAGTTTTAAATGATGAAAAACTTGTCAATAACAGTCTACGTGAAGTTTTTAGTTATAACATTTTGGTCACCAAACATCCATGAATACTTGGACAAACTTTTCATCACTAGATTATAGTAATCTATATTATTATTGTATAACCTATATGATTCTTTAAAATAAAAAATAAAAAAAAACAATTGTCAATATGAAAACACAATTTTTCATAGGATCCAAATAACCTATCATTTTTTATTTAAGTACAACCGAGAAAAAAAAAACATTTACAAGTTAAATTTGGATTTATTAAGTAGAAATTTATAGATTTAAAACGTAGGATCCAAATAATTGGAAAATAATTTTAGGCAGAAAATTATGAGATCTATTTTAACCAGTCATGATGGGCACCAATTGATCTTAACACACGAGAATTTTTATTCTTGGATAGAAACAGATTGGAGATTTCAGGAGAAATGGAAAGACCAGATTCTGACGTTTCAAAAGAATCAAGTTACTCCTACCAGGGAAATATAATCTAGAATATTTCTTTCCCCTTTTTCTTTTGAATCAGATAACTTTCTTTTCAGGTTCAAAGAAATTCAGACCACAATATTGTCCACATAAAAGGTGCCTATAAGCCAAAATTTACAAGTTAAACCAAAGACCATTACATAAACTCTTTTACATTCTTCACACCACGATGCTGCAATGGTTTGGCAAACCAGAAATCTTTCCATATAAAAAAAGGTATATAGTGATAACAATGTATATTACAATATGAGCAGTGGTACAATTCACATGTTGGATCCCCCACTTCAAAACTCTCTCTCTCTCTCCCCAGGCAAACCAGACAAAGTTAAACAATAAAACAATAAAATATTTAAAACAAAATGCACTCTTGAAATGCATTCACACAAAATATACAAAATACACAACAATGAATAAGCCAAAAACTCAAACCCACAAATGCTCTTCCCAAATGAACCACCTAATCATGGCTGGCGTCTATTGCAGTACCCGTCCTGGCTTGTGAGATGCGGTTAGCATAAATAGTCACCAACCGAAGTTGCGTACTGTTAAGCCCCTCCAAATATGGCAAGAATGCCTTACCAAGCATTATGTAAATATCCACCAGACAGAACACAACCGTCTGTACCACTCAAAATTAAAATAAAAAGAAATAAAATTAGGAATAGACCAAGTAAATAGAAAATTGCATATCCAGTTCTGGGAGATAGAACATAATCTAATTGATATCATTTGTATAGCTATTATGAAGGAAAAGCAATACGCAGATTGACTAAGAGAAATTGTCTAAATTTAATAATTTTGGGGCAGTTACATTATTTTCAAGAGAAGATAGATGCCTAGATTCAAAGCAAGGCATCCTCATCCCACCCAAAAAGGAAATGAAGAAAAACACATTTTTATGCAGGAAAGGAAAATCGCATATGCTAAGGATATAAAAATTACCTTGCGAACATCTGCACTCTGGTTTCCAAATGCTTCAAAGAGAGCAGGTAAAAATGAGGGCAACTGAGCCATCAGTTC
This sequence comes from Hypseocharis bilobata, assembly GCA_036898025.1. Classification (NCBI taxonomy): domain Eukaryota; kingdom Viridiplantae; phylum Streptophyta; class Magnoliopsida; order Geraniales; family Geraniaceae; genus Hypseocharis; species Hypseocharis bilobata. Next base: position 1,585 of record JAYMTT010000869.1, read on the forward strand.
CTCTTGTGATAGCCGGCCCACAAGCTGACACATAGAAAGATATATAAATATACATCTCAAAAAGAAACAAATATTATAAAGTGTGATAATTTTGCTGAATCTAGAGCATCTAAAAAAAAAAACCATAAAGAAAGTTCAACCAACCAAGATAGCAACACAAAACTAACCAAACTCTACTGATGGCTTAATGAACAAACAAATAACTACAGGGTTCGTGTACATAATAACATCATATAAAATAACACTTTGATAGAATTAGAATATATTAAACTATTTCAAAAACAAATAATGTTAACACCCCAATAAAGGAGCATTCTAAGTTAGTAAGTTTTCCATATCAAACTGCCCAATCAGGTCCCAAACAAAGTCAACCACACAATATCAAGTCAAGGTACTCATTTCAGTACAGCTATGAAGTCTAGGTACTCATTAGTCATCATCATAACTTTACGATATTTGCTAATAACAATATTTACAGGAAGAACAATGGTGTCAAGAATATACCTTTGTCAAACAGTTTATGCAAGTAACAAGAGTTTTCTCATCTTCAGTTACCAATAGAGGAACAATAACCTGCAACAAAGTGTTTGAGGATGCATCTTTAGTTAAAAGGAACAATCGGAAACAAAACTAATAAAATATTTCAGAAAGAGGGGGAGAGAGTATTCCAGAACCACATACACTTAGACATCTGAATGGATCGTACTGAGACAGCACAATAGTCAAGCAGTGCTCTGCTTCATTTGAAACCTGAATGTGAAACTAAACACAGTAAGAAGTGGAAACAAGGCAGAAATGGAGTAAGAAAAAAATGATAACAAATAAGGTTACCTTGGGAACACCATCTTTTGTAACATGAAGCAGCTTCTCAATAACAATCTCAACAGAGTCTTCCATCGCATCTTTCTGCGAGATGACGTGAAAAAGAATAAATTTTATTAACAAGAAACACAACATCTCAGACACATAAAAGAAATATTACATACCTGGTTCTTAAGCATTTCCATAATCAATGAAAGAGCAAGTTCCCGGATAGATGAATCAGAATCATCCAACACCTCAAGTACAATTGTCAGAATCTGATTGAAGTACTGCAAATATTTTGACATAACTATCATAAATTAGTAATCTAAGTAACTCATCAAGAAATAAATACGAGACAACCTATTACAAAATACTACAGTGAAGTGTTTTTTTAGAAATGCAGCATATTAGATAACTTTAAAAAAGACAACATAAATCAGAACAAAAACATTCTTCTGTCTGAATGAAGGCAAAGCATCATTAGATTGATTTATTTTATATAATCCTCAAACGGAGCAATCATTAGAAAAAACTATTTTGCCAGAATAGATGGAAAACATCAACCTTCACTTCAGTAAAATATGCTTATGTCTAAGCTGAGAGAATTTACTTTATTTTGCCACAGAGAGGGAGAGAGAGGATTTGACCATACCTTGGTCCAAATAGTGTGGTCATTTTCCACAGATGCATCAATTAATTGCTGAAGTGCACTACGCTTACTAGCAGAAGGGCTTTCACCATTCCCATTGCAAATCTTCAAACAAATGAAGGAAAACTCCATGACTTTTGCAGGTATCTCAAAACTTTCTAGCCTCTATCACAAAAAAAAAAATTGAAAAAGGAAACTTTGATGTCAAAGAACTCACTGTGTGAAGAATTTGAGGAATGCTAGGTGTGGAGTCAGATGCAGAGTTAACTTTTATAGCTGTAAGTTTCAAATGATCAAGGTCCATCTTGGGTGAACCTTCATTATCACGACCAAAGCCTTCAGCAACCACTCCATGGTCAGAGTTCGTAATGCCATTATTTTCTAAATGTGGGATAGACAAACCCTCCAAGTTTACACTATTGTCCGTATTTTCGTGCTTGCTATCCCAAGACCCCTCATTTTGACCTGTGGAACTGACTATCATGTAAGCCAAATCCTTGCTTCTGGAACTAAGAACATCAGTTTTAGAACCAGTATCGAGATTTGGATAATAGCTTTCCCGATTTTCATCAGATACAGCATGGCCAATATTCCCAGTCATTAGACTTGATTCTTGGGTAGAATTCCACTTCCTGCCGCCATCACTATCGATAGAACCAGCAGAATATCTTCCAAAGAAATGACTCTTCTTTGGCATACCAATATACCCTTCCTCAGAAGATGTTCCAACAACATCAGATGGATCGTAAGAGGACTTGGGACGCTGTCGATCTTTCTTGTTCTGCAAAAAGTTCATTAGGTCCACTTCTATACGAGGAGTGTACTGTTTAAGGGCTCGTCTTAATGAATTCTGTTCTTCAACTGACAGACTAAGAATAAAATTCAGGACAGCTGCTGAATCAAAGTGAGAGTAAACAGATATTATGCATGTAATAGCCGCTTCCTTGAGCTTAGTATTTTTATCATGGACCAAAGGTTTCAACTTAGCAAGCCATAACTTCAGAATGCCACTATTACCAGAGCCTTCAGAATTCATTGCATGCTTGTTAAATGAGCTGATAGCAAACTCAATCACAGCCAACTTAGCCTTTGGTGATCGCTGTTCATCCAGTGACCGGAGCAAAGCAGGTAAAAGAGTATCTACACTATAAGTTTTGCTAACGATTTCCAAAGTTGATGAGCAAGGTTGCCTTACTAATTCTTTTGGGTCAATTAACCGTGAGAAAACATGAGGTAAGATCCTTTCCATATAACTCTCAAAGGGTTTCCGACAAGATGGAATTATATCTGCCAGCGATGAAAGAGCTGCCTGCGCAACTTTATGGTGAGGATCATCCAAGTGCTGGAAAAATAGCTTCATTACCTTCTCAAAATTCTGGATTATTTCTTGAATACCTTTGGGACCTTGCAGCGGCAATGAGCGAATATAATTGAAAGCAGCAACTCTTGCAGACCAGTCAGAACCTGAACTCAGTCCCTCACTAAGAGCTTCATTAAGAGAAGCTGGACCCTCCACATAGTTTGACATCTCCCCAAGTGACAGTTGGCTATCGTCAAAACTCCTCCTGCTTGCCGACATCCGTCCAGCTGCATGCTTTTTCAGAAGTGGTTTCTGGAAATTTGGAACATAACTATTATGTGAGTCCCTCAAATTCCCATCTTTATAATGTGTGTCCAGATACTGCCTGTCGACATGGGAGTTCATAAAACGCCTAGCATCTCTAATGTCATTCTCTTCAGCAGTCCTTTCTTGTAATCTATCAGAAGCCCTTTTTGCTGTGTATGATGAATACGCTGACAAAGGCTCGGATGCAACATTACTGCGATAGGATAATCTACTAGAATCTTTGGAAGCTTGAATTTGAGTGATGATATCAGACAAAACCAAACCACCATTGCGGCTACTACCTTTACTGATACTCGAGGTAGTTGACTCTAACATTAGTGAGTTAGTGAGATGATTAGATGCCGGTACGGCAGCAGGGAATGGTGGATCACGAGATGATGGAGGGTCAACTCCTGCACTAGGGGCAATAAGAGAAAAATTTAGCCGCTCACAGATGATTCATACCTTAAGCAGTCACTCAGAAAGTGATTTATCACTGCTCCATTAAATGACTTCATATACTAAAAAGAAAAAAACAATTCAATACCTAGATCCAAACTAGATGATCGGAGAGCTGAGGGATTCTGTTTATCAGATATGTCCAAACCCCTGAGCATGCTTTCAATTGCAGAGACCTTCTGCTTGCTTGCATGTAACACACTTTCTAGACTACGCTCAGTTGTACCTTTCCCAAGTGGCTTTGACTGAGACAGATGGAGTCCAGAAGAGAGAGATGTCCCTGAGGACAAGCTTGAACTTCTATCCATTGCAACAATAGCAGAAGTTCCATATCCAGGTAGACTTGAAGGCGCAGATGTTTGAGAGGAAAATGACATTTGTGCACTTCTATCACGGACTGAAGGAGAAGCATGCCGCCTGTGCATGCCCCCATCTTCTTCATTTACTATCTGTGCAGGATATTATCACTTTAGTCTATGATTTTTAAAAATGCATAAAAATGCAGTTATGGAGAAAACATCCCCTTGATAGAAGAAAAGCATATACCCTTTGAATGACAGGATCAAAAGATTGAAATAAGCGCCGTGATCGTTCTGGCCAAGTTTTTGAGAACATTCTGTAGCACATTCTGGCAGTTGATCGTACCTGCAAAGTTAAGCATTTCTATGAACCTTTGGCATATAGGATACCAAGTGGCCTTAAGCAAAGTGATCTTAAAATTAAGTAGCCGCTGAAGTAAACATATACAAGTCCCATTCTGTAAGGATGCATGGATAAGTGTGATAAATACTGGCATGCATGCCAAAGCTGACAGCCATGCCATTCACACGTCTCCTTCGACAAGACAATAGAGAATAGAAGAATTGCCTAAACAAATACCTCACTCATTGCATCTGCTACACAACACTTAATTAAATCTTCGTAAAGATCAGCTGATCGCTGAATTTCTGGCGCATCAGCCCAATATTCTAGTATCAACAAGGCATACTCACAACATCTGCAATGCAAGATGAATTAGAGAATAATTTGTACCACAGACAGCTGTATCACAAAGAAGTGTCATAGTCAAACCTTGCACGGAGTACTGCATTTCGGTCATTCTTTGCACTATCAGCTATACGAGGAAGCACACGGGCAACCTTGCAGTTGCGCAACATCTGAAAAACATGAATTAAGAGGTAAAACAAACATTCTACAAGGAAATGATAAACATAAAAAAGAAAAAGAAAATAAGTACAATAGGCATATACCGTTTTTATGCAGTTATCTGCAGACTCTGCAATTACAAGTACAGTAATCACAACCAGCTTGAAAAGGACCTGAATATAATATCATAGAATAAATAAAGGTTCTGAGAATACTAAGATTGCAAAAGCCAGAAAAAAAGAAGTTAAACTTACAGGAATGAGCATCTCAGCACAAGCCTCAAAATCTCCCAAGAGATCCTTTGATAAAAAGCATAATAGATGGCAAGCCTGGAAAATTGAAAAGGATAACTTAGCAAATAGATGCACATTGCCATTGACTTTGCTACCGCTTCTCAAAATTCAGGCCTAATTCTCCCATCCAAGGGATCCAGCTACAACTATAAAAAGAAATCACGAAGTACCACTGTCCATGATTACCATTTTTTTATGTAAATATGCCTTTGAATTCACTACTACAGAGTTTTCAAATACCCCAAACTCCTAATGCTCCCTTTGAAAAGGTTCCATCACAACTACAAGAAAGATCATTTTTTAACAATTCTTCCAGCTTTCCTTTTTCTTTTCTTTTATTTTCCTAAGTAACCATTCTTCCTTTTTGACTCGTTTATGTTATGCTTCAGCAACTTGACCTTGCATCCTTGGATGAGAAATAAACCCACACAAGATTAGCTAAAGGCAAATTTACGATTAAAATCCATACTAGTCCTCTCCAAAACCACTGATCTGGAAAAAGACAGTTGGAAAAAAAAACTACGTACTACGGTTTTCTCAAGCTTTGTCCAAAGTTTGATCATAAACAAATAGAGTTCCTCGGTCACAAAAGAAGAATTTTATCTATCCTCCTAGCAACAAGTGCACAAACATGGTTCCACAAGCATGACTACCTAATAGATAAAATTCTGGCAACTGTGGATGGATAATGGGAAGTTGACATCAATTTAAAGTCTATATTCAGTTATAATCTATATAATGTCATCAAACCTGCGGTAATGAAGTTGATTTTTTTTTTACGTATCACCAGCAGTACACTAGTAGAAAAAAACATTCGTGGAGGTGCACATTAACTGACATAGTATTTAGAAAATATTTTAGGGCACAAGCACAACCAATTAATTGGAATCAGTCTCAAGACATCAAAGCATGTTCCAGCAATAGTTAAGAGCCAGAAACCATAGACAAGCAAAACATGAGAAAATCCTACAGTACCTGCTTCACTATACTAGACCTCCGATCAGATAATTGTGTGCTTAGAGGGCCAACAAGTTGCTTTAAGAGTCCTCGAAAACAAGGGTAGTCAGCAGCACCTGGCAGCAAGAAAATAATGGCAAAACGTAAAATTGATGAGAACGCTGAATAAAAAAATCATTCTGGTTTCACAATAACCAATTAGAGAGAGGGGGGGAGGATGAAAAGTACAAACCTCCATAAACAAGGCCTTCAACTCTCTGCATGGCAGAAATACGAACAGACCAGTCTTTTTCAGGTACAAGGATAGAAGCAATCTTCTCAAATTCCCTTATAAGCTCCTTTTCTGAATACACTTTAATTGGCTCGACAGGTTTCTCCGAGACATCGCTATCTCCTGTACGGCCCAGAAGAGAAAAGGAAGCAAAGATTAATTATGCACACTCATACATTGTTATAATTCTACAAAGGGCAGATATATTTCAAGTATAATTAATACTGCACATCCCCAAAATTTTTTCACAACATGTAAACTAAACATTATAAGTAATCTACTAAACAACTCCAATAATTTCCACCTTCAACATTCATGCAACTTTGTTCATATTGATGGAATTCAAAGCACATATACATGGATCGTAACTAGTAAAAGGCCAGACTGTCCGATAATAATTAGTAAGTATTACTTTAAAAAAATGCAGATACCAACATGCGCATATGCACAATAAGATGATATATGAAGTCTAAAGTTAAATAGATCTTTATTGCAAAACAAGAGTTCTTTCGTTGACAAGACAAAAACAAAATCAGATCTTAACTTTTAACTAAACTAAGCATCTAACAATCCACTGTATCAAGGCAGACTAACCTCCAAAAAGAGACACCTCCCTTGAGGAACTCTTGGCCTTTGGACTACTTCTTTTGTTGTTAAGGCTCACAGGCTTCATGTCGCCGGCAATTAAATTACCTGTATGTCCATCTGAAGAGCGAACCTGTGGCTCAATCCTCTCTAACCTGGCATTAATATCTTTTACCTGCCATTTACATTTTTTGTATTAAAAAAAAACTACATTAAAGGAGTAATACTATCCTTTTATTTTGCTGGGCAGCTGAGTATCATTATTCATTAATCATCTAGACTGAACTCATTGTGAGCATCAATGCTTAAAATAGCCAAGAACTGCAGAGAAAGCAAGATATTCACCATATATGAAGGAAGTTGATGACGTTGAAGTTCATCACGGAACTGAGGTCCGGTCTGCATATACATTTCCTGGAAACGAAAATAACCAATTAATCAGATTGGAGCTCCATTACACAAATCAGTAAGTTTAGGTGATATAAAGCATTAAAATCTCTAGGACTTGAGCAAAGTTGGAGATATATGAGACAAATACGACAACTCAAGATGCATGCACAATATCAATGGCATTATAGCATAATGGGTCTTTACGCAGCAGTAAAACTTGAGGTAGCGTCCTGTAATATATGCATTCCAACAAAAAATGCAATAAGTGTATTGTTTGGATTATTTTGAAGGGAATGGGAATGGGAATGAGAAACTTGTGTGTAGATTAGGAACTATACATTCTCTTTCTCACTCCATTCCCATTCAGTAGTGAACCAGAAAAGCAGATTAGGGGTCTTTAAAACATCTAGAAAAATATCACTACTTGGAAATGAAAATACCATCAAACACTGAAAGCAATTTCTATCTATGGAGCTGCCCTGGTACTTATCCCCAAATGATAAGTCATTTAAGCAAGAAAGAGAATTCACTATAACATAGGCCGACAAATTGAATACCAACACAATCACTAAGCCCTAAACATTCCATTGAGTATTAACTTAAGTCCAACAATGATTATAGTCAAGTTCTGTAAGTGAAAAAATATAAGAATGACTGACGTGGGTACCAGTTACCTCAATGCACAATATAGCGGCTTCCCGGACACTATGGTTTGGATCGTTCAACAGCTGCAAAATCTGTAAGCAATGAAATTTATAAAAAAGAATATTATTACTATCTACTTCCATAAAGAAAGAAAGCATATATATATATATATAAACTGTATATATATAAAGTTGTGCTTTATTGCACAGAAAGTGTATGAGAATACAGGGGGAAGAATGGCCCGTTGAAGAGGAAGCTCCGTAGATGAAAAAAGACTGATTGCTGATGTGACAGTTCGTGCAAACTCTTCTCGTACTCGCCAGCTTTTGTGTGTCCAGGCATAAGACCCAGCTCTTTCTACAATGATTGTTGGAGAAGAAACCTGCAGCACGAATATGTAACTTTTTAGTTCTTTTCCCTGTTTTTTTTTATGGGTTAGTTCTTTTCCCTGTTGATTTCCCACTTTCTCTTTCTTTGCAATAATCAATAACTAGAATGATGATATGTTTTCTATCTCATTTCAGAAAATACCAAACACGATTTTCATTAAAATTTGGACCTTAAGGTAAACGTACTAACTAAGCTCAGACATTAGACGTAAAATCAAAAACAAAAGATTAGGGCATGTGTATATGCCAGCTTACTTTACTTTTCAGTGAAACTCGGAAACGAAAAGGGACAACTTACGCAACCATTAACAATAGGAAAATGAATGAAAATAACATAACAAAGTTTTCAAAAAGTTAATTCATTCACTCCAACTCCATGTCTAACACCCTGTGTTTTGGCAAAAAAGAATTGCAACCATGTCTACATCACAGTTATATTTTCTTTCATTATAAATTGATTTCCATCTGGAGTTCACCACCACAATACTAATATATGCAAGCACTAGTTTCTGCTAAAAATTAATATCAAATGCATCAAAAACCATGCAGTAAGTTCCGATTGTAAAATACATTAGCATTTCCATCGAATTTAGACCGAGTCATCTACAAACAAACATGCAGCAAGTTCCGATTGTAAAATACATTAGCATTTCCATCAAATTTAGACCGAGTCATCTACAAACAAACATGCAGCATTCACAAGAAATCTGAAACGTTGTAAATATACACACCAATTGAAATGATAACATAACATTCATATCAGATCAAAATCAATAATAAGCAAAGAAATAGGAAAGTAAACAAAAAAAATAATAATAATTGGATTCAATTTATGCACCTATAACTTGCCCCATAATAAACATAAAGGACCACAATATGAAGTTGCATATAATGAAAAGACAGCAAAATTATAGCTACTGGATCAAAATTAAACCAATAATTACCAAACTCATACACTTTCCGACAGCAAAATAGCATAAGCTTCACTTGAAAAAAAAAAACTGAAAGTAAAATTCCATCAAACGAAGTCAAAGCCAATAACATGCGCAAAAATGTACCTCCATAAGAGTGAGCAAAAGCCGCCGCGCGGCGTCCCTGACAGGCTGCTTGCCGTCGCCTAACCGCTCCACCACGGCGGGGACGAGCGCATTGAAGTGCAACTTGAGATGTTCACCGGACAACACAGCGGCGGAGGCCAGGGCTTGGAGAGCGCCCTGGGAGACCCTGAAGTTGTTGTCCTTGAGAAGATCCATGCAGCAGTCCACAAGCGAGGTGACTTCCGAGGAACTGAGGCTCTTTCTGGAAGCTTCTAGAAGCTGGAGCAGTCTCTCCACACCGGCCATACGCTCTTTGGTGTCCTTGGG
>JAYMTT010000870.1:0-11141 GCA_036898025.1 Hypseocharis bilobata
GCATCCACAGTTCAATTATTTGATTATAATGGTTGTTTTTCCTCTGCTTAATTCCTTTTTCTTTGTTTCTTTCTTGTTTACTGTAACTTATATGCCTCCAGGCCGCAGTGACTGCATCACCTCATCTTGTTTTAGTTTTCAGTTTGTGCTGGTTCAAGATATGACATGGATTAGTTTTCAGTTTGTTGTTGTTACTCTCTGTTGGGGTTTATGTATGTGTTTCATACATTGAAAATGTATAGGTTGATGTCAAAATAGGTAAAACTTCAATACCAAGACTTAGAAGAAATGAACAAATAAAGATGTAGTTTTGGTCTTTATTTTTTTTATGCTAGTTGCATGTATTATAGTTGTTGGTTTGGTGTTCTACAAGTTGCAGATTCAACAGTTAATTGATTTAGGCATTAAATTGCTTTAATTCATTTATCTCCAAAGTTTGGATTCTTTATCTGTTTGTGATTCATATATATGCTGTTATAAAATTATTAGGAAAATATCAACGCCTTAATTGCACCGGCCACTGACAGTAAATTTCATGGTTTGGAGAGTTGAATATGATCAATACTGCTAAATTTATTGTAGCTTTTGGTGAAATTGTTCAAATTGGCAGGTGGTGATAAGAATGTGTAATAGCTATTTACTTGACATTTCAGAATGTTGAAGTTTGATGTTTACTTATTGTTCAAAAATGGCAGTCATCATATCCAGCTACATGAAACAATGAAGTCAAAGTTTGAGCTTGTCCATATGGGGTTGGCTGTAGTACAATTTCTTGACAGTGACAAAATTTTCATTGAACATTTGATTAAGAAGAACAAAAGACTTAAATTCCAAATTGGTATGATACTTATGAAAAAGTAGATGAAAAAAATCCTTTTCCTCATATCCTTTGGCTACTGTTGTGCCTCCTGATGGACAAAAATGTCAAACTTGTTAGAGTCCTTTTCATGTTTATAAGTTTCTTAAGCATATGATTACTTTGTGGTTGCAACATAGTTCATTTATGAGAGCACTTAATAGGTTATATTTATATCGAGCTGATTGCTGTTGGTAGTTGATGGGACACGCTCTGAGTACTACTATGTTACAGAACTTAAAAGTTAAGACATCCAATACATTGTTCATATAAATGATAACTGAACATAGAGGACACTTGATATGCACTGACCAATGTGCTCACTATGTGAAAGCAAATTGCTTTTTAAATGCTTTGTTTTCCCTTTCCAGAATCCCCCCTTTTTTCCATTTTTTGTACAGTTGTTTTTGAATCCTCATCTGTATTTTTTCTATTATTCTGATTTCTAAACCTACCAATATGTTGTGTTAGTATTGTGGCATCTTTCAGTTTTGGTTTGTTATGATATCATATTGATCTGTGTTCTTGCCAGTTTATGTTGATTTCGTATGTTATTTGACATTTTCTTTTGGTTTGACTCCACTATTGGAGGGTATTGTGATTTGAATTCCTTGGTTTTCGCATTTGTTTCCCTTTGTCTGAAAAACCATGTGTACTGGAGCGTACTGCTGAACTTTTTCTTGATGCATAGGTGACCTGGGCTGGATTTGACAGGCTTGAGCTTAGTCCATCTGTATTCAAACATGTTCTCTTACTTGGTTATCAGAACGGTTTTCAAGTCCTGGATGTTGAGGATGCCTCTAACTTCAGTGAACTGGTTTCAAAGCGTGATGGTCCAGTTACATTTCTGCAAATGCAGCCCTTCCCTGCAAAATCTGATGGGCAAGAGGGGTTCAGTGCATCACATCCTTTATTGCTGGTTGTTGCAGGGGAAGACATGAATGGGTTAAGTGTAGGTCAGACTCCGAGCAATTTGGGTGGTTTGGGTAGAGATGGTAACATGGATTCTCAATCTGGAAATCATGTCAGCTCTCCGATGGCTGTTCAGTTCTACTCCCTGAGGTCTCACTCTTACGTGCATGTTCTGAGATTCCGGTCAGCTGTGCGTATGGTTAGATGCAGTCCTCGGATAGTAGCTGTAGGCCTTGCATCACAAGTAAGTCTACCTTATCTGTGACATTCAGTAGTATGGGATACACCTGAGATAGTGACATTAATATAGAATATCGTTAGTACATAATCCATGGATATTAACAAGCACTTCCTTTCATTTTTTGAAGTTGGTATACTTCCCAATTTGGCTTGACTTATTGGTTTGGCTGTACTAAAGGGCTGACACAGCTTTTTAATATGTTGCAGCTATCCTGCTTTGACGCTCTCACTCTCGAGAATAAATTCAGTGTTCTCACCTATCCAGCTCCTCAGTTGGCAGGACAAGGGCCAGTTGGGGTTAATGTTGGCTACGGTCCAATGGCAGTGGGCCCAAGGTGGTTAGCATATGCTTCCAATAATCCACTAATGTCTAACACTGGCCGCTTAAGCCCACAAAACCTTACTCCTTCTCCAGGTGTTAGTCCATCAACATCGCCAGGCAGCAGTAGTTTAATGGCTCGCTATGCAATGGAGTCTAGCAAGCAATTGGCTGCTGGGATAATTAACCTGGGGGACATGGGATACAAAACTTTGTCTAAATACTGTCAAGAGCTGCTTCCTGATGGATCTAATTCTCCAGTATCTCCAAGTTCGAGCTGGAAAGCTGGCAGACTTGCAGGAACAGAACAAGATAATGCTGGGATGGTTAGTATTCTACTCAATATTGGAATTATTAGCACTTCGATGCGCTGTTTACTCACATGAAAATTTCTATGCCCCGCTAATTTAGGCTTGTAAACATTGAAATTGAATAGTCCTAGCAAGAAATTAGATTCCATCTATTGTTTGGAATAAGTTGCATTCTGGATAGGGTTGGGCGATCCCCAACACCAGGTTTCATTCCAAATTTTGGAAATTAGCTTTCTTGAACGATTTTGTTTTCTACTATGCAAATTATCCGTGATATTGGTTGGGTTTCATTAATTTTGTAGCCTTAACTAGTCAGCCACAAGTTTCTTGGCTTTGTGTGAGATTATAATGTTTGATTGCAGGTTATCGTTAAGGATTTTGTTTCCCGAGCTGTTATATCGCAATTCAAAGCTCATACCAGTCCAATATCTGCACTATGTTTTGATCCTAGTGGGACCCTTTTGGTTACTGCCTCAGTATATGGGAACAACATAAATATCTTCCGTATTATGCCATCTTGCACACGTCGTGGATCAGGCTCTCAAAACTACGATTGGAGCTCTTCTCATGTGCATCTGTACAAGCTGCATCGCGGACTAACATCAGCTGTCAGTATAAATTTTGTTCTTATATGATTATTCTTGTACCTGTGTTTCTCTTATGGTTGATATTGATGGGTTTCTGTCCTTTCTCATCTTTTCATTTGACAGACTATCCAAGATATATGCTTTAGTCACTATAGTCAGTGGATTGCTATTGTTTCAGCCAAGGGGACTTGCCATGTTTTTGTTCTCTCTCCTTTTGGTGGTGATGCTGGGTTTTTAACCCATAATTCTCAAGGTGAAGAGCCGTCATTATTTCCAATTCCATCTTCACCTTGGTGGTCTACTTCATCTTGCATCATTAATCAGCAATCTTTTCCACCCCCAGCACCTGTTGTCCTTTCTGTGGTCAGCAGGATAAAATATAATGATTCTGGTTGGCTCAATACAGTGAGCAATGCCGCTGCTTCTGCAACAGGAAAGGTTTTTGTGCCATCTGGTGCTGTTGCTGCTGTTTTTCATAACTCTATTCCCCAGAGTGTTCAGCAGGGTAACTCTAAGGCTAATTCCTTAGAACATTTATTAGTTTATACTCCATCAGGCCATGTTATTCAACACAGACTTCTGCCATCAATTGGGATAGAGCACAGTGATAACAGTTCAAGAACCCGGCCTGGTTCATTTTTGCAAATACAGGAGGAAGATCTAAGGGTTAAAGTTGAACCTGTTCAATGGTGGGACGTATGTAGAAGGTCAGATTGGCCAGAAAGAGAGGAGTGCATTTTTGAGACTAACTTCAGAAGACAAGATGCTGCAGAGGTAATATTGGACAAATCAGGTTCTGAGGATTCTTATGGGATTGACTTTCTGGACTTAAATAACAGCCTTGAGGGGAAAAAGTTAGTCAAAGCTGATTTGTCAAAGCCCCATGAGAGATCCCACTGGTATTTATCCAATGCGGAGGTGCAAATAAGTTCTGGGAGGCTACCAATATGGCATAAATCAAAGGTATCTTCTGCATTGAAGTTGTGATGCCTGTTATGTTGTGCTTGTACTGTGTTGTGATCCATCTTTTTCATTGTTCTAGATTTGTTTCTATGTGATGGGTTCTCCAAGAGTTCAAGGTTGTAAGGGCGAGCTTGAAGTTGAAAAGGTACCTGTCAATGAAGTTGAAATGAGATGGAAGGAGTTATTGCCTGTTTTTGACCATTTCCATAACCTCAAGTCAGGCTGGAGTGACAGGTAAATTTTCCCCTTGTGGGTTGTGAGATATCCTTTAGGTCCAGTGGTTATTCTTATAAGCATGGATACCTTTAGAATGCTAAATAGTTTTGGAAATTAATTCCGAGCTGATGAAATTTTTTATTTTGGATTGTTGTTGTAATTTTACTTGGAAAAGAAAAAAAAATGATTTGAACAGTGCTGGAGCTAAACACATGAAAGCAACCTTTTAAGAATTAAATCTTTCATTTTACTTTTGGGAAGGAAGGATAAGAAGAAACCCTATCAAAACACGGTTTTGATTTTCAACTTTTTATTTATTGTGCCTAGCTGTCACTTTTATAGCTGCCAAAATGTTCCTACTTATGTATAACAAAGCTGCTTCTTGTTTCTCGAGTATGAAGCATGGGAAGTCTTGATGTTTTATTCATGCTAAAGTAAATTATGTTTATCATATTCCGTTGGTTATTGTGGTGATAGTTGCTTAGTTGACTTTTGGTTACAGGATTCACTTAAATCAGCCTAAATGCTTTAATGTAGAAGCTTTATTATTGGGTTCTATATATTTATTCATTCGCTGAGGAACCACATTTTGATTTGAACTCTTCATCATGCAGTTTCAGGTATTATGATGTGGAATGTAGTTTCTGGTTTTTATGTAGTTGGCAATGAGATTTCAAATTGTCACTCAGTTTGTTATCATGTTAATCTTTGGATTTTAATGTTTGCTTGGGGACTTACAGACTGGAGCTTGTCTTCAATTGATTTTGGAGAAACATTTGGTGTTTGTCGATCAGATAAATTTTGAACGTCTCTGATGTCGTACCTCATTCTTGTGCATGTGAATGGCTTGTTTCTGCTATTTATTTGATTGGTTGTCTTTTTCAGAGGCCTTAATGGGGGAAGATATCCTCTGTCATCTTCAGATCCTCATCAAGCTAAAGACAAGGCCACTGAAGAGTCTGTTATGTGTCACTCAAAGCCTGCGTCACTTAGCTCCACAGAAAGCTCAGATGGGGGTAAGAAATAAGTTCTATGGAAGATGCTCTGCCGCTAAATAGAAGTGCCTATTTAAAATCAACAATCACTTCTTTCTTGTGTTTGGAAATAACCTCAGTCTTGAAGTAGTGTTGTGTGTGTGTGCGCGCGCGTGGATGCATACACACTTTTTGGGCAGTAGACTTAATCGTGATATGCTAATGTAGCCAGACGTCTGTTTGATTTAGTAATTCCCTAACATTTGGAGTCCATGAATTTCAGTTGCCTGTCATTCATATTACTGTGTTGTCTTCTTGGCCTTTGTTTTGGTTGAACCAAAATATGTAACTCACTGTGTATTTAAATTATCACCAGGATCATCGAGAAGGATGGAGAATTTTACAGACTTGGATCAAATGAATATGGAGAAGTCTTATATACCCACTTGCCAGTCTCTGAATGGGTTCTACCAGGAAAGAAGAGGGGGTACTATTGTTGTGCCATCCATAGAGGAACACAAATCATTATCCAGTGCATCAATTCTACCTGAATACTCGAAGAAAATTGGTTCTCATGTTGATAAAAGTAACTTGTCTGGTGGAAGAGAATTTGCTGAAGGAGCTCCGTCGTTGGACACTGCTGGGTTAAGTGATGTTGCTACATCAAATGCTGACCCTTTTGATTCCAGCGTGTGTATTTTTGTGAATGGAGCTATGCAATCAAAGGGAAACAGTGAGGTAGACTTTGGGCAGTTTCTTCAGGAGGGGCACTGTAAAGCGTTGGAATTTGATGGAAGCCATGGGTTGACTGAAGTTGTAGGTGATGATGTTGACAGCAGCAGTAGCCACTATGAAAAGGAAAAACCTGAAGATGACGATGAAAATGATGATATGCTTGGTGGCATGTTTGCATTTTCGGAGGAAGGTAAACAATTGAATGCTCTAACTGTTACAATTCTTTGATTGCTTTAATTTTTGTTCTTTTATGCTGTTTAATTTAGAATGTGATATTACTTCCTTTCAGGTTGATCTGTAACCTTACCAAAGAAAAATTGTTGGCATCGTGCCAGTTACAAGTCATCTCATTCTGAATGTCGTAGGAAGTTCAGTCTCCGCGTCTTGAGGGAAGCATCTTGTGGCGATCCAAGTCCAAATGCAAAGTGTGAATAAGAGAGGTGACGCACACATGGGTGGCAAATCTAAAGCTGGATTGTTGCTGGAGTATGCAATCCTCTCTCTCTCTCTCTCTCATGTATATTCTGTAGATGAAAATTCATAAATTCATGGAGAGTTTCTAGCTTTTCGGGGCAATGGGGTTAGTTTAAAATTCTTCTTAGAAGTATATTTGGGTTTGCAATTCCATTTCGAACCTTCTGTTGATCCTGTCTGTACATATGAATTTGATATGCACAAGCTCTCCGGAGTTGTATAACTATATATATTTTTTCTTCTTTAAAAAAAAGGTAAAAAAGGCAAGAGAAATGAAAGACAAAAAAAAAGGATGAATAGACATTATTGTGGTTGTAAATGTATTTTCTTTACTATATTCGCTATAGGTTGCAGGTGGTACAATTTGAGGTACCATTTCTGGTACAAGTTGCAATAGCTTCTAATATATGTTTGATAAGAATCTTGTTTGCAACTACAAGGCTTGAAAACCAAGTCACTTGAGATATGGAGACAATCCATTCTTGTTTGTGAACAATTCCAAAAGGCTTCGAGCCATGCTTCTGGTTTTGGTTCATTTTGCAAAATTTGCATCCTTATCCTGTTTGTTTGGAGCCGTGCTCCTACCAATAACTATTTTTATTTGTTTATTTCGCTTTCGCCAAACGCAACATAAAATAAGTTTGGTCACTTGCAGAAGAGCGCTATCGCTATCATCTAAAGAAAAAGCTAAATCTTATCACGAACAAAAGGAAAATGCGTCACGGTCTCAAAAATCAAATTCTCTTAAACTCATATAGCATTTCTCTTTCTAATGATGTATTCAAAGAACAAATTTTTAGCCATTAAGAGTGAGAAAAAGAGTAAATTACTGAAATTTAAGGCTCATAATGGTATCAATCGAATTATATAATCAATTTGCAGCCTTATTTGAAGGAACAAATGCAAATCTTTTTGGTTTCGGCTCATTTTAGTCGACAACATGTAGAAAATGGGCCAAATGGCAGGCTTTGTGGCTGGAAGTGGACGGTATCAAATCAAAATCAAATGTGTGCTGGTGGGACCTCCCTAATGCATGATAAATGATGGGATAATTTATTTTTAAAAACCCAAAATTAAAAAATTAAAGATTTAAAAATTAAAGAACAAATTAGAATTCAGTGTATGGTGATTCGATTTGGAGGAGGAGACAGCACAAAAACCAGAGGAGCAAGAGAATAAAAAAGGGAAGACTTTGGTATACGTATCTTCTTTTTTGGGCAAATCTATAATGAGTTAGTGCCTCAAGACAATATTAACTTATGTCCTCTTCCAGAATAGTACTAAGTCAAACAAAAAACAGCTCATCCGTTTTAGTGAGGAAGAGAAGAGAAGGGTTGCTTTTCTTGAGATCTGCCCATTTTCCTGCTACTGGTGAAGAAGAAGAAGAAGAAGAAGAAGACCCAGTTGGAGTTTGAGTCGCCATGGACGTTGTCGGTCAGTTGCAGAGACAGTTCATTGATTACTCCACATCTCTGTACCGTGAGGTCAGTGCTTGCTTCACAATTTCCCTTCTTTTTTTCTTTTCTTTTTTTCTTTTTCAAAATGATGATTTTGGAGACTTTTTGATTACATGTTACGGATGGGTTTGTTTTTATTATGATGGGTTTTGGTTTTTTCACTGTATGAACTATAAAGAAATTTGTTTTGTGTTTTTTTTCTTTTTTCTTTTCAATTTGGGTGTTTTCTGATGATGGGTTGTTGATGATGGTGAGAAGGGATTTCTGGATGATCAGTTTACCCAGCTTCTGAAGCTGCAAGATGAGAGCAACCCAGATTTCGTGGTTGAGGTTGTGTCTCTCTTCTTTGAGGATTCTGATAAGCTGATTAACAATATGGCCAATGCTCTGTAAGAATTCGTTGTCTTGTGAAATTGATTTTCATGTTTTTGGTTTTGGACAAGAAAAGGGTGTTTTTTATGGTAAAAGTTGTTCCTTTTCACTGGTGCAGAGAACAACAGCAAGTGAATTTCAAAAGGGTTGATGATCATGTCCATCAGTTCAAGGGAAGCAGTTCCAGGTATTCACGGGTTCCTCTTCTTCTTCTTCTTTTTCCTTGCTTTCTTGTTATACTTTTCTCTTTCGCTATGGTTCCTGATTTGATTTTTGTTGCTTTAGTAACTTTGAAGTTGTGGTTGTAAACAGTTAATGAATATTTGTATGCTATATTAATATTATCGTTACATTGTTTGGGGAATTTGAAGCCATGGAAAAATTGTGGTCTGAAATTAAGAATACAACAATCAACTTTTAAGGAATACAGTTGTATATCTATTCTATTGCTTCTGTTAATTTTCTTCCGCTAATTTGATAAGAACATGGATTTTATGGTTCACAGCGTAGGTGCGATGAGAGTGAAAAATGTGTGCGTCCCCTTCAGAAATTATTGTGAGGCCCAGAACCTTGAAGGGTAAGCTACGCTTTTACACTTGTATTGCAGTGTTTTCTTCTTGTCCATTAAAAGGAAGTAATTGACTTATGGTTTACAATTTATTTCATATAATGACAAAAACGTGTCCCTTCAAACAATCCGGACGTGTGACTCTTTGAATAATCAAAATTTGTGATGGGACAGGATCTGTTATATATGCTCGTCCTTTTTTGATCCTTGGGACTAAAGGGACTCTTGGAGTAGTTTGTCAATATAGTGGTCACGTTGAATCTATGACAATGATTAGGAAACTTAAATACCTCTAAATGTTTCAAAGTACAACGTGGAGACTTTAATTTTGGTTCTACCAATGTTTTGAATTTTTGTCCTGAATGAAGGGAAAACTCAAATGATTGTGCTATATTGTGTATATCTTTCATGTCATATTGTGCGGTAGGAGTTCCATTTCTTGTCTAGATCCTAAGAGATAGTAGTTATAGCCTGAGGTTGTAAATAATTCTTGCATGTTGTGATACAATCACATGGGCATCTCATGTGGCACTTCACGGATTAATCTTTGTAGTTGATTGAAGTCGTTTTCTGGCTTCTTTGAGAAATTATATTATTCTGGAACGACTCAGTGAGTTTTCATTTGTATGTATGCCTGCCCACAATGTGTTTCCTAGAGTGGTGTTAAAGGTTTTGCCTGATCTTGAAGTTGGACCTAGACCAGTCCTTGGACCCTGTAATTTCAAAATAATGTTTTTTTAATAAGTTCCAAATTTTCTTATCATTTTGTTATCACGACCTGATTCCCCTCGATGGCTTAGAGAAACTTTTTGTCATGCGATGATCTTGCACACATGACTTATACTTATTTCTTGCTTATATTAAAATTTAACTCTGATGAATGGGGCAAAGATGGTATTGTAACACCAGAACAGTAATAGTTTACGACTCTTTGATGCAGGTGTTTGAGATGTCTACAACAAGTGAAACATGAGTACACTCTATTAAAGAATAAGCTCGACACTCTATTCATGGTAAGCATGAGAAACTTCTATTGCAATATGCTGGTGTATTTATTGAAATCATCTGAGGGAAAATTATCTTGTACTTAAGCTTGGTCAGTGTAAAAATAACCTTTGAAAATATCCTCATCCCAGCTGTAACTCGTCATGTTTTTGGCATCAACCGGATCTTTTTCATGATTTTTCGACCCTGTGGATGCTCAAAACATCCTTGAGCAGCCGCTTTGGCGAAACTTCACTTTTGTTCTTAAGATTAGCTATTCAATCTCTTTCTCGATTTGTATTTTAACTTCTCTATTTCTCTCTTTTTGGTCGTTGTAGCTGGAGCGACAGATCCGGTCAGCTGGCGGGTCGATCCCTATAATGGAATAGACATTGTAAATCTCATCCCCATCTGCCAAAAACGATGAGAGAATGAAGGTCGACATAGCATTGTTTCCCATAGTTTCAAAATCATGTCATTTTGACTTTCTGAACGGATTCTCTTAGATCTATTTTAGTGCCCAAAGATTGTATGAGTGGGTGGTGTTGATGTGAGTAAGCATATTACTCGTTCTGCTGCAAAGCTAAATATTCTTTGCTCCTTAGTGGTTCTGAAAACTCTTTACCATGCTTATGCGATGGTTGTAGCAGTACTCAAGTATTGTTATCTAGAATCCTTGACATATTTGTGTTTTATAAACCTTATCAGTAAATGACAATTTAATATGTGGATGTGAGCTCCATTTGTTCAATCTTTGTCCAGACCAAACCTGTGTATAGGATTGGTTTGTACAAATTGTGGATGATGACCCTTCCAAGGTCAATAGTTATATGTCTTTATTATGCATCAATCTTTGTTGCTGTTTGATGTTCATGCTATAATAATCAAAACCATTTTCAATAGAAAGTCTTGCATCACTAAATATCACAGTCTGCATCTTCCCATCATTGTCTACTCATTGATGTCATTTTCCGATCCGGCATGATATTTACTGTCAATATGTCTGGTAGTTAGTTCCACAGGTCATTGCTTAGTTCTGAACTTGTATAATCAAGAATCTCTGGGTCTATCTAGCTTCACAGACCAACTGGGTGGTTGAGGTTGTAAATTGTAATGGAAGAAGAGGAAGCAATTTTTTTTTTTGTGTGTGTGAATAGTAGTGGTAGTAAGTGT